>JAJMBS010000038.1:0-102058 GCA_030572775.1 [Lipomyces] yamanashiensis
CCTTTGATCATCAGAAATTGATACGTCTAGAGCCGTAAGAGTTCCATTTTTCTGAATTCGCATTCCTGAATGTTGCTTTCGCTTGGATGCGGCTTCTGAGGCTGCTTTTAGAGCCTTGACTTCTTCCCACAGCAGCGCGATCTCCGTAACCAGTTGGAGCGTTCCCCACTCTCGATTGCCTGGTTGAAGGGATTAAGGCTTATTCCGTCTCTCTGAATCTGTTACAACCAACTTTATGCAATAACTCCCATCATGAAGCCGGTCTCATCGAATTTCCACTCGTCGTCTGGCTGGATTCCATTCTCGGCTCGAGTATTGCGTACGAGCTCGAACCATCAGCGAATGACCTCCGGATCTTCCTGCTGTGCTCTTTGAAGATCGTACTTGCGATTCATGCGCGCTTTGAGCTCCGGATGGCGCTTAATGAACTTCATTGGCCAGTTTATGCCGACCTTGCTCTTGCCTTTGGCTACGAGAATGTAGTAGGCCATAGCCGCAACACCTTTGAGAGTTGGAGGTTTTCCTCGTAAATCCAGGTCTATGATATGCTGAACTAGTAACTACTCTTCTAAATCAGTAAGCCGTCTTGAATTGGATAGACAATCGCGTCGTGCTTGTCTTCCGGCGCGTCTGTCGCGCAAGGTTCTCATGGCTGCGCCTTAGGTCTTTGCAGAGCGCCGGACACTTTGAAGCTGTTTTTTTTGGATAGCTGATTTAGCTAATTGAATTATATCCTCTTTTGAAAGCAATGACATTTGTGGTTGTTGAGATATTGCGTAAAATATGCTGGCTACAAGATTTTGGGATTTAGTGCACTGCTCACCCGGGTGCACGACTCACCCGTGAACTACGTTTACAGATGTAGAGAGTTGTGCAAATGTATAAATTATTGTAGACTAAGATGATGTTTGATACATCTTATAATACGCTGAATATAAACTCATATATGAGCTGTTTTATGGCAGTATGTGCTATGTTACATAATCATAAGTCACACCTTTGATTACCCTTCTTAGTATGCTAATTGAATTCAACATATTAATTGCCAGATAAGTTATTCTCATTGATGTGTTTACACAATATCATTATTCCAAATAAAAGCAACTGCTAAAATTCTTATCGATCACGACAAAAAAATTAGCTTTGCAGAGTCGCGCTTCAGAGACGCGACTGCCATCTTCTGATTGGCTCTTTGCTTCACTTCACAGTTCACAGTAGGAAGAACGATAGTCCGACCCCGCGTTCGATTGTGTTCAAAATCAACTCTTCTTCTATCTTATACTCTTTTCTTTTCTATAATATACTATTATATCATAAGAAAGAATGAATGCAGTTAGTTGTGTACTGTGTGTTCTTATCAGAGATAAGAGATAAGCGGCCCTTGCCCTGGCTATTTCCCGTGTGGCGCAGTCGTTAATTATACTGTTGTAGAGTACTATTGCGAATAGAATGTAATAAATAGACGAGAATAATATACTAGAGAGAATAATATACTAGAGAGAATAATATGCTAGAGAGAATAATATGCTAGAGATAATGTTATACTAGAGAGAATAGTAGAGATTAATAGACTAAAGAATAGTAGAGAATATAGAGTAATTGAGTGTATTAGTTGCGTGCAGTTCATAGCGGCGTGGATAGCTTAGTATTCAACTAAATGAAAATATATCTATATTATCTTTGAAATATCAACAAAATACTAATACTACACTGTCTTTTATTTATATATGCATTCTAAGAGCCAGTATAGACAGCAATAATGTACAGTCTAGAATGTATACAAGTATGAGTAAAGTCTTTGTAATCCGGCTAGGAGCCGATATCATCCAGTGCCACTGCTGTTCTGCTATACACTTCTCTGCTCTGAAATACTCTCATAATCCTATAATAATATAAATCAAAATAACAATAGAATAACAGTATTACCACTCTCTCTTCAATTTGCGAAATCACCCCTCCTTTGAGCTCATGCTGCTGCTGTGTGTTTTGAGCGTTTGAGTGTCGCTGTTGCGCGACTGCTTCGTTCTTATTGGCTTATACTTGATTTTAACAACAACACTCTTTTGCATTGATCTGAACATTTAATATTATAGAAAAGTATCAAGAAAATAAGAATAGAATTAAGTAGATCCCCCGCATTATTCTTAACTCGCGATGTTTCACAGTGTGTTGAGATGTTATGTGCATGTACTATATCAACTATTCACCCTTTCTCTTTACATTCTACATTCTACATTCACATTCTACAATCATATTCCATAGTATCAATACTATAAAACTCTTGTAGATTATAGCACCATAATACAAAAACCCTACAACACTATGAAATATCAATGGCAGATCAAATCAGTCTCTTCTCACCTGTCTTTTCACCTGTCTTCTCACTTGTCTCCTCTCCTCGTCTCGTGTTTTAGTCTTTCTCAGCTCAATTAGTCTACTCGGACTCGTCTAATCTAGTCTCGTCTTGTTTACTCTTCAAGTTTCCTATTCGGATCAAACCATCTCTCCCACTCTTCCACTCCTGCCGCATCTCGAAGTATTCTCTCTCAAGGCATCCTTGCTCATCCTAATTCGCTCTATCCTATTCTATTTTATTTAAATCCGGCTATTCTACTCTTTGACACTCAACTCATCTCTCAATGCGGCAATTCTCAAAACAGAATATCGTTCAACTGTCATGTACTCTGAGTTGTTGTGACTCTTTTACTATTATTATATTTATATCTATATCATATCCATATTCACATTTATTCTATAATATGTTATTATCATATTAATATCAGTATTACCATCATAGTTCTACTACACTACTCTCTCTACCCTCCGGCACTATCAGACGACTATCAGACTTTCGCAAAAATAAACTTTTGTATTCTCCCAACGGCAAGACACACTGTGGCGTTTGACTCATATCAAAATCTTTGATATATCTCTATTTCTCGCACAACACTTTACTTTTATAGAAATATAATGCAATATAATAGAAATAACACGATAACATAAAATTCGATATTAAAATGATAACAGTCTCTAATAGTGAGGAATAGAGTAGGGACGTGCAGTGCAAGTGCACGGGAATCGCTGCCCTGACCGGGTACGCTAAACTCTCTTTCCATTTCTACTTATACCCATCCTCTCCTCCTCTCCTCCTCCTCTTCCTCTTCTCTTTCGTTGTACTGTTTACTGTGTAAGAGAAATGTCAACTTATCCTTCAGACATCTTTAATGATACATCGCCGCTGTGGACGGCCGCAGGCGGTAATTCGCAGATTATGGATGTGAATGTCGCCTTTGCGGATAGTGTTGGCCACCAAGTATGGGTTATGGTCTCTGGTGGTACTATTCCTATTCTTGATATTATGCGAAATAAGCTGACAATGTAGCCTTCATTATGCCTATTATCCCCGGAATTGGCTTGTTCTACGCTGGTGAAGCTAGACGCAAGTCTGCCATGTCGTTACTATGGCAGTCAATGGCAATTCTAGGACTTATTCCATTCCAGTGGTTTTTCTGGGGATACTCTCTCACCTATGCAGACAATGCCTCTCCATTTATTGGTACTCTAAAAAACTTTGGTCTGAAGAACGTGATTGCTGCTCCTGTTGGTTACATTCCAGAGATTACATACATGTTCTTCCAGTGTATGTTCTGCGTCGAGACTATAGTGATTATGATCGGTGGTGCTTTCGAGCGCTGCAAACTCATCCCGTCCATGATCTTCTGCTTCTGCTGGGCAACTATCGTCTACTGTCCTGTTGCTTGCTGGACTTGGAACTCAAATGGCTGGTTGTACACCCTCGGAGCACTTGACTTTGCCGGTGGAGGCCCAGTCCATATCGCGTCCGGCGTCGGCTCACTCGCTCTCGCCTTCGTCCTCGGAAAACGCAAACACAATGAAGAACCCGGCCATAAAATCCTCGGTCCCAAATTCGCTCACCATCCAGCTCACTCTCCGTTGATGATTTACATCGGAACAATCTTCATCTGGTTCGGTTGGTTCGGTTTCAACGGTGGATCCACTCTCAACGCGACCGTCCGCGCAGGTTACGCACTCGCAAACACAAACCTCGCTGCCGCAACCGGCATCCTCGGCTGGAACTTGGTCGAGTACGTCGCCTATAAAGGCAAGTTCTCTGTCGCTGGATCCTGCCGTGGCGTCATGGTCGGTCTCGTCGCAATCACCCCTGCTGCTGGATACGTCCCTATTTACTTTGGCGCTGTGATCGGCTTCGTCGGCGCAGTCATCGTCCGCGCGCTCGATGACTACGTCAACCGCATCCTTCGCATCGACGAAGGCTTAATGGTCTTCAAAAACCACGCCATCGGCGGCATCGCAGGCGCAATCATGACAGGCCTCTTCGCCGCAAACTGGGTAACCGAACTTGATGGCACTTCTTCCGGTTCCGGCTGGGTTGATGAAAATTACGTGCAGCTCGGATATCAAATCGCCGAAGTCTGCGCTATTTCTGCATACACTTTCGTCGTCTCCGTTATCCTCATCCTCATCATCGACCACATCCCCGGCTTAAAGTTCCGCTCCGACGAAATCGAAGAAGAAGAAGGTCTAGATAAACACTACCTCTACCAAGAAGGAATGGGTGACTATGAACTTTTCGAATTACTTAAACAAAACGGAATTCTTGACGCAATGATCCTTAGAGGCCAGGAATTGATGGCATCTTCTGCCGCTGATTCTGTCACAAAAGATGAATAGTGTATTATAGTTTTGGCGTTTTTGTTTTTTGTATAAGTAATAGTAATAGAGTAATAGTAATGCATCATAATTTTTTTTTAATCGCAAACTTATCAATATAAAATGCCGGAATAGGAAATCCGTAAATTGAAGTGAACGAAGATCGCAAAAGTGACTTCTTCAACCCCCGCCGTGTTTGTCAGCAGGAAAAAAAAGCTGTATCATAGTATAGCGTTTATGTTTTTGAAAGTACATATAATTCCTTCTAATTTGACAGTACAATATAATAACACGAAACCCTTTGTATTATCCCCGGAATTTTGTTTACGTAAATTGAAGACAAGATTCCAAAGAACACAAAAACATGGCGACTTCTTTCAAATACACAAAAAAAAGAATTGTCTTTTTGCAATTTATTTTTGAAAAAGGAACTGGAATATATTTTAACATGTACTAATTTGACAGTACAATATTATAACACGAAAAGCCTTATGATAAATGAGCTTTTTAGAACCGGATTATGAAATAAGTAGTAGGGTTTTCTCATGCAACAATAACTGCGCTTGAAAACACTCAATGAGATTAAAACAACTTGCCGAAAAAAACTCCTCATTCTTACTACTCGATAAATAAAAAAGTAAATAAGATAATAATACATCAATTATTGAATAATTAATAATCTAATAACCCGTGAATTGTACAAATCTTAAGATTGAATATTAATCCTGCGTTTCCCTCACCTGCAAAATGTCACATAACGTAGCATACCATCCACGCTCCTGCAGAGTCGCGTGCATTATTGTATCACGGCATCATCATCATCATACAGACAAACGAAAACTGCTGCGCCTGAGGTACTTGCATCCACCACCAACGTCACGTCATGACAAAGTGGCATACTATCCCTCCTGCAATAATTCATCAGCATATAGCGCTCTGTCAATGTATCCCATCAGAGTTTTCGCGTAAACCGCAAGTGCAGTATCTGACGCTACCTCCTGCACGATAACCATAGCATGATGCCATAACTTCTTCGATATATAAACTTCTGCAACAAATAGCTCGAGCTTTGTCTACCGCTGAAGTTTGCCGTGCAGTAGGCAATGAAAAACTGAGTATTTGAATATAATTCTATTTTCTGGTCATGTTTTATACAAAATACGAGTTAAAAAAAATGACAAAGTCAAACAACAATCCACCTCACATCCCATAAACATCTTAAACTCTTTCAAGAATCAACTGCTGCGCATTAGTTCCTCCAACGACCCTTGAGTTAGCTGCGGGTAGAATCTGATATTCTGGAGCAGCTATTGCTTCTTGAGCATTTATGTGTTGAACTTGACTGCGACAGTCGCTCATGCGGATGTAAAGCAGTATCTCTGAGTACACACATTTGGCTGCTGACCAGCAGGACAAATCTGTTAGGTTGGACTTAAGATCTTGACTTTCAGTCCTGTTGAGCTCCTTCTTGTGCTATTGCTAACCCGTATAGACGATGAAATGGACATGGAACTTCCCACTCGCAGACGTCGCAGAACTCTCGACGAGCTCTCAGCCAACGCTCTCGGCGACGTTAAGGCCCCCTCGATTGCCGAATGGGTGACCCAGCCTGCTGTGCACCGCACCATCGCTCGCGAGTTCAAGAGTTTCTTGTTTGCGTATATTGATGAAAACGGCAGATCTGTATACGGAAAGCGCATTCGTACTCTCGGTAAGATTAACTGCGAGTCCCTCGAAGTTCAGTTTCAAGCACATCTATGAAATAAAATCTACTCTCGCCCGATTCTTGTCCTACGCGCCCGCCGAAATGCTTAAAATCTTTGACGTCGTCGCTATGGAAGTCGTCGAGCTTCACTACCCTGACTACTCGCGCATTCACTTGGAAATTCACGTGCGTATCACTGATGTGCCGAATATCTGCGATATCAGAAACTTGCGCAAAGTTTACCTCAACAGACTTGTTGCGATTGAAGGTGTCGTCACTCGACGAACCGGTGTCTTCCCACAGTTGAAATATGTCAAGTTTAACTGCACGAAATGTAACACTGTTCTCGGTCCATTCTTCCAGGAGTCTGACGTCAAGGTGCATCAGATGATCGCTTTATTAATTCAAAGGCGAGGGGGACTGAACGCACTGAACACTGCACACAGCCTGAATCCGTCAGCTGCTCTCGCGCGAGAAAATGGCAGAGATCATCAACCTGTCAAAGCCGACATTCACAAAATGAAGTTTATCGACAATACTGTGCACTTCCAAATTCAATTCTCGCAGATGTCCTAGATATCCGATTCATATCAAATACAAAACAACCCTCTCGCCCGATGATCGAAGATGTGGAAATCAAATCGCGCCGTCAATACGTCAAAGTCAACTTCGCAGTATACAAAGCAGATCGGCGCATAAACTAGAGAGGTTAGAAGTAAAACGACAAGACAAGCATACACTGGATGGTCATCTATCGCGCAACAACAGCAATCTGATACACAAAAAAGCTACATTTTTCTTCCCATGAAAGTGTGAATCTCTCGATATAAGAACACTAACAAGTATCACTGCAATTCTGTGGTATACCAATTCTGAACTTCAATGTACCAAAGAGCTCTAGACGCCTTCCTTACTCATGTAGAGCATACAGTAAAATCCAATAGCTAACTCCAATCAAACTCAAATCCAGAACTCTCTTCATACACATCCGGAAACGATACCGGAGAGGTATAAGTTACTTCCGAGAAATTAAACAGTGACGCAATAGCATTATCAATATCCATATTCATCAGTGTCTCAATATCCACATCGTCCTCCGCCACGGACGGGTGAGGATCAGGGTGAGGATCAGGGTGAGGATCAGAGTGAGTTGTAGAAGAGCCAGTGTCTTGCTCAATTAATTGGTCTAACTTGACGCGTCGTGCTGTCTCTAATAGTCGTAACATCTTTTCCCATTGCAACTTCATGAACCCAGAAGACTCGTGTAGCCGCAAAAACTCAGTGACACGCTTGACTTCTTCCACGACAGCTAACCGTTCATCGTCTTCTTGTTTCTCGGTTAACATTTTCGCAACATCAGATGAGATCATCACTGGGAATTTTGCAATCTCAGAAAGAATTTGCGAGTCTTGCAGGACAAGACCACGATCTGGGGATATACAAATATCTCTCAAAATAACAATCATGGCATGGAATTGCGGAACAGAAGAGAGATACCACGACATATTCGCGCGGTTTGGCGTGTTTGCCAAGTTCAGGTACAGTTTTAACGAGCGCAGAGCGACGCATGCAAAATGAGCACGTCTTAACGGCTCGCTTTTGCAGGGATCTATATTCGCAGCAAGATCTTGTTGAGAAAGTTTTGCGACTCTCATAGCGGCTTGCGTAAGAGAATGATGATTGTCATCAAGATTCAGTCGTTGGAGTTCATAGTTAAGATGGTAGGTGACTAGGAAGCCTTTTTCGCAGGAAAGGCC
This sequence comes from [Lipomyces] yamanashiensis, assembly GCA_030572775.1. NCBI lineage: Eukaryota > Fungi > Ascomycota > Lipomycetes > Lipomycetales > Lipomycetaceae > Myxozyma > [Lipomyces] yamanashiensis. Next base: position 8,155 of record JAJMBS010000038.1, read on the forward strand.
TAGAAGCATGATTGAAGATTCTCGTATTCTTTGCATTTGTTCACGTGTAGTGTATCGAGACGTTTTCTCAAATGTGAGGGCATTTAAAGCATCGACAGTCTCTTTGAACTGAGTCTTTACCTCGATGAGTGCTGTGGCAAACGTCGATATCGTGTCAAGTGATATTCCTTTTGAGCCATACATATCTGATAACTGGGGCCCAAGCAGATGCATGGACTTTGCCATGGAATTGCCAAAAAGTATAAGACTTTTATCTTCGTCTAACAGTCCATCTGTAGAAGGCAACTCGACATCATATCCGGTACGCTGAACAGTCGTAGGGATGCCATTTCCGACTGACACCACTGCGTCGAGATGGACGAGATGCCACCATATCCGACGACGGGTTTCACGTTCTGAAAGAGATATGGTGTTGGATTTAAATAGAGCAGGGTCTCTATGTAGCCCCATGCTCTGTGCAATCCTTATTAATCCAGAGACAGCTGCTGAGGCTGCGGCTACGCTCTGTCTTCGCTGACACGTTTGCAGGATTGTCGCGGCTAGAAGTGACATTGTCGAAGGTCTCGACGGGAACTCAGAAATGCGAAGTGCAGTGTCTACTGCTCTATGCAGTCTTGTGAGCTGTTCGCGGTACGGATCAGAAGCGAGAATCTGACCGTGCTTGGCTGCGGTATAACGCAGTCTGCTGTTTCTAGCTACTGAGGCGCCATACAACATTGCAAAGACCAGCGGCAGCAACGATGAAGGAGTACTCCAAAAAGAGTTATACAGTTCCCATAAATGCGTTCGAGGAAGAAGTGCACACACCGGATACACGCAGTCAAAGAAATCAGCTACCAAAGCATCGCAGTCTGGTCTTGAAGGAAGCGCTGAAGCGATGAGAGCGTCACGTTCACGGTGTGTGTGATCCAGGTCTACTTCCGCCAGCACGTTTGACACGTTATCCACCGTTTCAGCCTAAAACACAGTCAGTACTGAATATAATATCATGCAAACAAAGAGCAATACATCTGAAAAGAAAGAGGGCCAGAAAGCAGCGTTTGCGTACTGAGTTGCTCCAGTTTTCTTGTCAACCGCAAGTAATCCCGCAGAAATATCAAACTCATCGCCAGAATTGCTTCCTGATCCACTGCTATTCGCTTTACCGTCCTCTGACTTTTCCTTCGGAGGCGTAGAAAGATCAGAATAGTGGCAAGCAAGTCCGCGAGAGTTGCACGATCCACAACTTGGTTTCTGACGGTCGCATTTGATCCTTCGGTGAGCACACAGTCGACAAATCGTGGTCTTTCGAGGTCTTTTCACTGATAGGCGTTGAATGCCTGCTTTTCTGGATTCAAGAGGGAATATGAATTCCATGGAGAGTGCTGCTTCATGAGATGCAGGTGGAAGAGTGTGGAGTGCTGACGTCTGATATTGGGACTTGATTATGTGATATTGCTTACTACTAACACATTGACTTAGTAATATTTTACTAATATTTTCAACACATCGAATGCTCATTCAATTCATTGTAATAATTAAACCAACAAATCCTAATCTATTTTTTCCATTGTTCCAACTAGTATTGTAGCTCTACAGTGCTGAGCTGTGGTGGTTCCTGGTCTTGACACTTCACTTATCTTCGGCAATTGCACTTCTCACAGAACAACTCAAGTAAGCCAGCTGGCAGTAAAGCGACTTCGATGTTCCAGGAAGACTTGGTTTTTATTTATTTGCCATATCAACCTGCAATTTAATCGGATTGATAGCTGATTATGTTTGATTGTGTACAATATCAGCAATAGCTCACTTCTCACTGGATCACAGACAGATTCTAAACTGGCCAGATTTCAACACAGACTGTCAAATGCGAACTCAAGCAGGTAGGCTCGAAGAAACGTAAATAGTTAATTTCAAAATAGTCTGGTCAATACAAACTATGAAAAATAAATAAGAACAGACCCATTCAGAATCAGCCCAATTGAAATTGACTTACGAATGTAAACAAAAACTGGCAGATTTTGAATCGGCATTGTTCAGAAAACTGGCTTTCTGAATAGTTACTTGAAATATATGATCCAACATAACCTGAAGAAACTGAACACATTTCATGTAGACACAGAAAAATATAAAAACTCTACAAAAATCACAATCGTCAATGCTCATATGTGAAATGTAAATACTCCGTTCTCAAACAGCATGACATGAAGCAAAATATCAAATGTACAGCTTATTTGAAAACGGCCTCTGAAATGAACACGTCAACGGTCTGATTAAAATCATGCCTGCTCAAAGTTGACTATCATATATATATATATAAGTTTGATTTGAGTGATTGACAAATACGAACACAACCCGTCAATTGGCCTTGTTCAAACCTGACTATCAGCTGTCAACATTATTCTAAACTGCCATCGAATATAGAAAAGCCGTCTGATTGAAAACGCTTCATAAGCGGACCATAAAAGATGATTATAGACAGCCAGGTATAAAAATGGCCCGACCGAAACGGGCTGTTCGATATTAACAAAGTCAGTCAGCTTTAAAACTGATTATCCAACGTAAAACATGAGCAGTCTGCTTCAAAATATTCCTAAACCTAACTATATCGAGTTCAGCATGGTCAAACTGACTGACAAATACAAAACAAAAGCCAAATTTGAAGACCGTCAATTATCGGCAAATATTTGAAATTGGTCTGAAGCTGACTATCAAATATAAACATAAACAGTCTGATTTAAAAAAGCGTTGTTCAAAGCAAACTGCTAAACTTAGACATCAACAGATTCTAAACTAGCTTGATTTGAAACTTGAAAATCAATCGTAAAACATAAACAGTACGCTTAAAAGCAGCCTGATTCTAAATTGGTCTGGCCAAACCTCACCACCAAACGAACACACAAAAATCTGATATGGAGGTAGCCTGATTAAAGTGCCAGTCAATATTATGATCCCGCTGACTTTAAACCTGACTATCCAACACAATCATAAACATTCAGATTTAAGGGCCAGCCAAACTGACTACCAAATGTAAACATACACAGACTGATATGAAAGCCTAGCTAAAACTGACTATCAAATGTAAACAGTCACAGCCTGATTCCAAATCTTCCTCGTTTCAAAAATCATCAACAATAAACAAGCAGTCGGATTCAACGGTAGCATGTCACAACACAGGGTATATTAAATGTATAAGTAATCCGGGACAAGGCAGCCTAATAAATTAGACCATGAAATGTAAACAAACACAGTCTGATTCAGAAGTAGCCTAGCCAAAACCGATAGCAAATGTAAACAAATACAGCCTGATTCACAATCCTCCTTGTTCGAAAGAATATCATCCAAAACAAACAGCCAGATTCAACGGTAGCAGAACAAAGTATCAAATGTATACAAGAATAATCCGGTTCAGATCATCTTAAGGTTGGATTATGAGATGTCAATACAAGCAGTCAAATTTTGCATCGGGCTATTTAAACTGACTGCCGAATGTAAACATTAACAGTCAAATTTAGAGGCAGCCCGGCCAAACTAGCTAACTATAAATAAACATAGTCAGATTCAACACAGCCTTGTTTGAAATCGGCTATTGAATGTAAACATGAAGCAGCATGATTCAGTTAGCCTTGCTCAAAACTGACTCTTTGATGCAAACATAAACAGCCGGGTTCTAAATTAGGCCAGCCAAATCGACTAGCAACTGTGAACATAAACAGGCTGATTTAAAGGCAACCTGGTCAAAACTGACCGGCAAATGTAAACAAGTATAGCATGATTTAGAGTCAGCCTGTGATTTACACCAGCTAACAATTGTAAACAAGCACAGTCTGATTTAAAACCAGCTCTGTTTAATTTGCCATCGAATCAAAATATAAACAACCCGATTCAGAAGCAACCTGATACCTGCTTGATTCAAAAGTAGACTCAGGTCCAATGTATAGTCTGATTAGAAATCGTACTGTATATCAAATATTAGCATACACAGTCTGATCTAGTCCAGCTTTATTCAAAACTAATTTTCAAAATCATCATACTTCAAATTTCAACCATACCCAACTTCCAAACTCTTTGCCCACAAAAATATATTATACATTCCTATCGCCTCATCCACTCAAAGCCAAATCATTCAGAACCCCAATAATCAATAAAAGAAAACAAAACTAAATATCACTTTTACTCCTCTTCTGAAAGGCCATCACATTCTCGGCTGACTAATATTTTTACAGTAAAGTTTCACTTCTTGCTAATACTTTTAGATTAAGATATTAGTCATGTTATAGTAAAATCATATAGCCGAACCGAGTCGAGTTTGTGGATTTGAAGTGGATGCACACTAATAACAAGTAGAATATAAATCGAATGCGTTGATAATTGTAATACAATAGCAAGAAGAGTAGGATTGTTAATGCGAATATGACATTTTGAGGATAGTACACAAATACTGTACACTGTAATCAACATACAGTGTATTCAGATTTACTTCAAAGAGTTTACTTAGTAGTTGATAACAGTCTTAATAACAAGTCTTCCCTCCTGATCCGCCGTCTTTCCCGCGATTTCAAAGGCAGCCTGCACGTTCTGCAGTCCCGAGAACTTATGCGTAACCAAACTTTCAAACGCGGGAATCTTATTCTGTCGCAACAGAGCAATGGCGGTAGGGTATGCGTTAGCGTAGCGGAATACACCGAGAAGATCGACTTCACGGGTCATGGCTGCGCCGGCGTGGAGTGTAAGAACCGGCGAGCCCATTCCAACGAACATGACTTTACCGCCGGATTTGGCGGCGTAGATGGAGGCTTGGATGCATGATTCGACGCCGGTGCACTCAAAGACTACGTCAAAGGATTCAAGGGTCTCGTCCTCTCCCTCGGACATCTTGATTGAGGTGATGGCATCGGCTGTTGCGCGCGCGGAGGAGAGTTTCTCGTCGGTAGTGGTAGGACGTGGGCCGAGCGGGACAGAGTATCCGTGAGTAGCGAATCCGTTCTTGACGGCAAAGTCGACTCTGCCGGGGGAGATATCGGCAATTGCGATAGTGGAGGCACCGTAGACGGATGCCATGGCAGCGCAGAAGAGACCGACAGCGCCAGCGCCAAAGACCAGGACTTTGTTGCCAGCTCCTACGCCTGAGCGACGCGATGCATGAATTGCCACGGAGAGAGGCTCGATCAGAGCAGCAGCGTCGTAGGAAATAGTAGAAGGGATCTTGTGGCAAAGAGAAGCCGGGTGGTTGATTCTTTCTTGGAGAGTGCCCTGGAAGTGAGGGAAGACCTTTGCCGAGGATCTGAACTGCATTTTCTGGCAAAGATTATATCTTCCTCCACGACACATATCACATTCCAGACAAGAGATACCAACTTCAAGCGCAACACGGTCTCCTACTTTGAGCTCGGTTACATTCTCACCAACAGCAACGACTTCTCCAGAGGACTCGTGTCCGAGCGACAAGGCCTCTCTGACTTTGAAATCACCATTGGCAAAGTGATTATAGTAGTGCAAATCCGAACCACAGAGAGTGGTAGACTTGACTGCGACCTGGCACTCGTTCGCAGCCGGAGCAGCCAGTTCACGGGTTTCCTATTCTATTAGCTTTGTACAGTAGTCGTAGTAGTAAGAGTACTTACAAGGACAAGATCCTTAGGACCAACAAGCACAGAAGCAGTAACCGATGACATTTTCTTGTAAAATAACAAACGTATAAAATAGCAACAAAGCAGTCTTTATCAATCAGAAAAAATAATCGGCTTATGCTCAGGTCGCCTCGAGACCGCCAAATGGCGGGCCGAATGGGTTTAAGTTACTATCGGCAAAAAGCCGCACAGACGTGGGGCCTCACGTGCTTGCGGCGCCCCCACGCTCTTCCATTCCCGTAATGCCCCATTCAATTCTTATTCTAGTAGTTACCATGCCTTCTTACTCTTTGTGGGCCTCCACATGCTCTTTCCACTCTAACCCTCTCAATCGACCAAACACCTTACCCTAACACGCTCTGTTATACGACGCTCTAACACTCTCTTAACTCGTGATTTAAAGATTCAGCACATTTATTCTCAACATTCTCTCAAAATCGATATTTAACACTTTAAAACGCTCTTAATAATTTGAAGAGTATTTAATAATGTCCTAACATTTTTAACTATTAGTATTCTGTTTAGTTAAGTGATTATACTAATTAACAAATGAATTTTGAAAAATGCTTTGCAATATCTGAATTAATTGCTAATTGCAGTACTTGTTTCTACTCAATATATCCGTTAAATATTCCATCTCACCTTCTACTTCTACAAAAACCACAATGTATTCAGAATACGGAACACGGCAGTTTAATCTGCTTGCATTTCGACATTGAAAACCCTACTGACGCTTGACACTTTAAAAGGCATTTAATAAACAGTTTGTTTAATAAAAATTTATTTTATTCTACTACTCTGATAAATTATACTAAACTACCCTCTACTAAAGTAAATAAACCCTAATCTTGCTTCTCTCTTTTGAACCCGGGCTCGATTCATTTTTTACAACCCTATTGTAGCATTTAATTTACAATCGTATTTCGCAGCAAATGTATTGATCATATAACTAAAAGATTTACTATTTTATTGTGTAATTTATTACTTTATACTTGTCTGATTATCTACTTCTATATAATATTAATTACGCTAATTCAATGTGTAGAGCTCTACCTCCTGCCTTTTAAATCTCTTTAATACAATGATGACTAACATAGTAGTAATCATGTGCAACATCTTTCATTATACAGCAACTATTCCACTTAATGTAAACTACATACTTTATGTAGTTGCTCACTACAACACATTGCATCTCTCTTTTGCATATCTTATTAGCACTTAGTCTACTTAAACAATCATCTTATGCTGATATAATCAAGTACGAGTCCCTCTCACTCTTGACTTCCTAATTCGGTAGCAAGTGGGATATGTGGGGGAACCTGCGGGAGAGTGCGGGCGCAACGCCGAGCTTGGTTCCATATCTTGACTGCGCTCAGGGACTTTTGTATCCACATCATGCCGTCTATAAATATATAATAAATCAATCGACTGCACTCCTCCATAATTTGTTTTCTCCCCACACAAACCTCCATAGAACATCATGACCGGACGCACTCTCACTGCTGGCGTTTACTGCCCACTTATCACCCCGTTCAAGGCCACAGGTGAAGTCGATCTTGACGCCTTCACTGCGCAGATCGTGCGTCTGGCAAAGGCCGGCATGGGTCTCGTTATCCACGGTACAAACGGCGAGGCTATTCACCTCTCGAACGACGAGCGCGTTGAGATGGTTGCGCTTGCTAGAAAGACCCTCGACAGTGCTGGATTTGAGTCTGTTCCTCTTTTGATCGGAACCGGATCAGGTTCGGCTTACGAGACAGCGAAGCTCACCGTGCGCTGTGCTACTGCTGGCGCAGACGCCGCCATTGTCATCCACCCGGGCTACTTTGCCTTCGCGATGGGCAAAGACACCGCTGCTGTCAAGGCTTTCTTCACTGAAGTCTTTGACAAGTCGCCCATCCCCGTCATGATCTACAACTTCCCCGGTGCCGCTTCCGGAATCGACCTCGACTCCGACACCATCATCGCCCTCTCCGAGCACCCCAACTGCTTTGGTGTCAAGCTCACCTGCGCTGGTATCGGCAAGGGTCTCCGTGTAGTCGCCCACACTTCCTCCAAGGAGTACAAGGCCCGCCACCCCACCAAGCAAGAGTTCATGGTTCTTCCTGGCTTCTCTGACTACCTCTTCCAGGCCATGACCACAGGCCAGCAGGGTTGCATCACCGGCACCGGCAACATCTTCCCCAAGCTCATCGTCGCCCTTTACAACGCCGCCCAGGACTACCTCACCGCTCCCACCCTCGAGAAATTCGCAAAGGTCACCGAACTCCAGACCATTGTCTCCGAAGCTGACTGGGTCATCGTCAAGGCCGGTATCTCCGGCACAAAGTACGCTTTGGATAAGTACATCCAAGCTGGTCTTGGTGGATACACTAGATCGCCTTTGCCCCCTGTTAGCGATGCTGTTATGGCTATGTGCGATGAGGGACTCGTTAAGGCTGTTGAGGTTGAGAACAGCTTATAAGAATACGTGTTATATATTATCTTACATCCTTAACAGTATATTAAACTATAACTTATCAGTATTTAATACATCATACATCATCTGCCTACTATTTTCCACACGTAGCAATATATGAGACCATACAATATCTCGTCAAAAAGAATAACAGACACAATCATATTTTGGACTTTCCTAGTAAGGAAGTGGCAAATGCTAACGCTAGGCGTAACGTGATAGATACATGTGCTAGATAGAAGATGTTAGATAAAATGAGTTAAATGTGTTGGATAGATTGCGTTAGACACGAATATGCTGGATAGAATGAATTAAATAGAAGGTGTAAATACGATGGAATGTAATGCAAGCATAGTGCGAGAGAAGATAGTGAATGCTAAAGGGTTTTTGGATCAAATGGTAAAGTATGGATGGCTAACATTAATAGAAAGAAAAGAAAGAAATTGGAGATGTATTTTCAAAAAAAGAGATGTGAGAGATGTAGATGTTGTGTGGTTCTCATAAGATTTATCAGTTGATTAACGCGTTGGGAATTAATTCAGAATAAACAGGAGTTTCAATGAGTATGTAGCCTGTACAGATCAAAGAAGTGTTTATGATTGTAGGATAGTTTGTACGTTTTTAAAACTGCAAGTGTCTTGGATTTTGAATACAATGATATCTTAATATCAGTATAAAGCTGCTTTGTTGTTGATGATGTAGATATTGTAGACAGAGGCACACAAACATGCAGAACTGTGCGACGCGTCGGTTTCTTTAGTGCAAGAGAGCGTTGACACGCTCAGAAGCGAGTAGAGTGCGACGCGTTATTTTGACTGCGGCGTCGTGAAGAGGCTGTGTATTCAGAATAAAGTTTGCAATTACTATGCATTGTGGAGTAGAGTCATGTGTTTAGAGTATAGAATTGTACAGTTTACAATATATAAAGGATTAGTTTAGCAATTAGCATTTGTTTTTCCTAATCTGCAAACAAAATGACGCGTCCGCGAGTTGCGTTAATCGCTTTGTTGACTTTCTCTTGATACTGCGACAAACCCACCGAACGCGTCCAAGTCCTGCGTTAGGCGTGCCTTTACTTGTTCATCTGGTCAAACGATGGTATTTAATTATACTGAACGCGTTAAGAAAGAAATAATGAGTATTTAACTACTTGCAAGTGAACATGCGTTATTCGCGTTGTTTAGTTTATCTTGATAATGCAACAAATCTGCCTGACAACGCACCTAACAAACTCTACTGTAGTGTATGCGCGTAGCAGCGCACGTGATCAATCCTTTGCTGACATGGAGAAGCTGATACACGTGCGGTTTTGGAAAAGATACGAAGGTTGTACAAGATGGAATATGACGGAGCACTGATTACGGGTGATTTATAAGGATTTATGATGATTAATAAGCGGACGCTTATGGAGCGATAGTGATTGAAGAGTTGATATAAATGTACGGTCTTGTGCCTGCCTGGAACGGCAATCAATGTAGTATTAAGTATTAACATACCATTGGTTCCATTCTAGCTACCACCAAGTTAGAAGTAGGGTGTTGAGAGCTTGCTTAATAATATTACCCTACGTTAATTGAGGCATTAGTTCTTTCGTGCTTAAGCGATGATATTCATTCATTCTGAACCGCGTTAAGAAATGTATAGAGTATTTTAGGTATTTAGACCGTGGCAACGAGTGCAGATCTGCTTTATATTGTTACACATTCTAAAAACTGGAAATTATATTCAATAAGAATGTACAGATTATAATCTACTGACGTTTGGATCTGAATCCCCTGATTTGGAAACAGAGACTCAACACAATCAAACTGCAAGTCTAATAAATGCAAAACTGATTCTAATTCTGTTTCTAAATAATATAAATTCATTATATAACCAGAACTTCGATACAATTGAATATGTATCACTGAATGCGATGGTGTCAGCCTGATTCCATTCTAAAAGACGGAACTGACATTTCATCAAAGTGTCAACTTTAGTTTTAATGAAACTGAAAGAATAATTTCTTCATTCAATGTAAATCATTGAGCTTTTCTAATACTATTATAGTTCATGCAACAGCACAGATACCTGCCTATTCGATATCCTCAAGCTGTTGATATCCAGTAACCACCTTACGACACTTCAAACACCAACTCCACGGCATCCACAACAGAGTACTAATGACTTTCTCAGATCGCACATTTTGAACTCACACAACAGATCAGCAGCCTTGACGTCTATGAGCATCATGTGTTGTATCGGAATTACCTAACTTTCGATAAAAATGTCACTATTTTGACAGACGGATATTTTAGTTTACAGGCCATTAATTAGCAACATTGACGCCTATCAACTTTATGTGTAAAATCGGGTTTATCTAACTTGAGATAGAAATGTCACTATTTTGACATATGTCGAGTTGTACTCGCGAGTGTATTTAGAGGCGCGGAGACAAAGTCATGTGTCAAATACGGGATGTCAAATGAGCTGTTTTGGAGTTCTTTTATAGATATTTCAAATACAATATTTTTTTTCATTATTAATTTATGAAATAATAGTGAGCGTTGTGGATAGGAGGATCAGCGCGTAGTAGACGCGTCACGCGCGAGGACGCGTCTGAAGAGGGTTTGGAATGTACGTATGCAGCTGCTGCGCTATTACATTCTGAGAATGTGATATTTGTGAAGAGGTCGCTGATAGACGAGGGCAGATGAGATGACGATTGTACTTTGTTTAGGTTATACTATGTCTAGGAGTAACTCATCGACCCCAAATATCAGATTCTAAAACCCGGTGCTACTGAAACTCAGTATGAGAGATTAACGAGTCCAAGCACGAGCAAACGAAAGTTTAGTCAAATTCGGAGCCGATGAATGTATTTTACTTAGCGCTGATACGACTAATATTCAACTTTGCAATTCACTGACTGTTGAAGAGGTTATTTGTATTAATACTTCAGTTCAGTATAGTACAGTATAATCTTCAAGTTGCTATTACTAGAGTACAGATCATCCACAGAAATCAGGAATCAGGAACCACAGGGTCCACAAATAATCGGGTCGGTAAGCCTCCAACTAATGATGCTGAACAGCAACGGTGTCGTTGAAATTAAGTGTAGGGTTTCTTTTAGGGTTTTAAGAAGCAAATAAATGTCGGATTGGATTATCACATTGAGTGGAGTCATGAGCGGATGCTATTCATACTCCGCAGTCATGGTTTTCATTGAGATTGGTTGTCTGTCAGCACAGCTACTCACAACCTATGTCACTATTCTCGATGCATTACAAAATACTAGAATATAGTATAATATAATATACAAAGTACTATAATATCGTGTTGGCAGACTTTCTGTGGGATCATCTTGGCTCAACGGCGCTGTGCTGCGCGGTGCTGCTCACTGTCAACTGTCACTACTCCGCTGTGGTTCTAACAAACTTTGCCGACGCGGCAGATCCGCAACAACGCTGCCCCTTGCCAAAGAACTCTATCTTACATCCTGTTTCTGGTGATATAGTACATTGTATTCTGTTATAGTGTAGTCTAGCGAGAGACATAACTGATTTTCTTAAATAAACGACCTGTTTATTACTCGTCTGTAGTAGTTAGTGCGCTTAGTGTCGGTGGCGCAAGCACATATTTGTCTCATTGTTCGTGCGACTCACCCAGCCTTCTGTTCCGCAGCCGTATCTGGTAGTGTCCGCAGTGCTCTAGTGTTTCTAATATCGGTTATAGTCGTTTAAATTAGCGTGCTGTCCCTGTTCGGGAAATTGGCTGCAGGGCTGTAAACTAGTATCTTGCATTCTCACTGCTGCTGCTCCACTGCTGATCTGCTCTGTTTATCGACTGTGGGTACTTTACTGAATGAGTACTGCTCTGCTATTGCTATGAGTGCTTTACCGAGTACTGTTGTGGCAGTATCTGGTGGGCCGAGATGAGCTGATTCTTGATACCGATGTACCTAGTACAGTACTCTACTTCAGATGATCCACTCCAGATGTGTCCCTTTACCCAGACGTTATAAAGACGCCATCTGTGCTCATCTATCTGGAAACTCCTCAGTAATTTCCCATGTACTTTCTACTGACTATCCTGGCGCTCTGCGTAGCTGCGCAGGCTACAGCTACAGCCTCTATCGAGTTCACGATCCCCTCTGCAACAAACCCAGTAGCATGGGCAAGCAGCACAAAGTACAACATAGGCGCGATAACGCGTCCCATCACCGTCGCTGGAAAACAGGAATATGGAATGCTCTATGATCCTACGAACGCCTGGAAAGTGTACAGAGATGGCGGTGGTTCTTGTACTCTTGACAACCGCACGTTCTATGTATTCTGTGATACTTCGGCATATACATCTGCTGGTGCACTCGCTGGATTTGCGACCAGCAGCCTGAGCGTTGCAGATAGCTTTGCAGACCCGACTGTCCTTGACGATGCGACGATGAAAAACGGAATTGGATACTTCTCTCCGATCCCGTTCACGACGACAGAAGCGTCCTACTCAAACAGCCAGAGATATGCCTTCTGGACGTACACCAACTGCGTCCAGTTGTCAGGCACCTCTGCTGTGCACTACTTTGGAGTCCACAAGTACTCTTCTTCTACTTCAAGTGCATACGTTGGCACCACGGTTGCGCAGTACGATCTTGATCCCAGCACAAACGAGATTCAGATTACCCGCGCAACCGAGTTCGCATTCAACACGTCCACCTACTCATATGGCGCCTTTGCCAACCTTGTCGTCAACAATGTAGCGTACTTGTACGCCATTGACTCAACCTACTCCAGCAACTACGACATTCATGTCGCGTCGGTCCCCGTCAGCCGCTTCGGAGACTCCTCGTATTACCGATACTGGGATGCATCTACATCCACCTGGTCCTACACCGCTCCCCAACCAACTGCTCGTCGCCAGTCTTCCGCAGTCATTCCTGGTACAATGCCATTCTCTTCTGGAAGTATGTACTACTCCGAATTTCATAACCAGTACTTCCTTGTCTTTTTCAATAACTGGGTCGACAACACTTTCTACGCAATCACGGCCCCGACGCCGCTTGGACCGTGGAAACTGTCGAATACAATCTTATGGAAAACGACACCGGGGAAAGCATACAACTATGGAGGTGTCGCACACCCTGTCTATGGAATGAACCCGGGGCAGATGGTAGGTCAGTACTTGAAAGTCCATTGGTCCTATCAAGATACCAATGGCACGTACCCAAAGATCGGACGCATCTCGCTTGGATAGTCTATGAGCTGTTAGGGGACTCAGTGAATGATTGTGTGAATGTAATAGTAATGGAGTTTTTGACTTTAATTCTTGGGACTTTTCGTGTGCGTTTGCGTTTGCTTTTGTGCGGTTTTGGAAATTTATGGTTTGTGTTTGATAACAAGTATTGTTTGTAAACTTGAAATGTAATATGAATATGAATATTTAATTTGAGTCGTAGATTAAGAGTCAGGCATTTGAAATATGAAAATTGGTGTGATATCTGTACTTTTGTTACATATAACAAGAGCCTAGAGAACTGACCGTTTCACGGGAGCATAACACGACTTGCCAAGGTGTCGTTTGATGATGTGAATTTAGAAATTAAAATATCTTATCTTGTAATCAGCCTTGTCTCAAGTAGCTAAAAACTGTAGCCATGATTTCGATAGATCAAACAGAAAATGGAAAAAAAATAGTCGTTATTTTGAAGACGTTCGAGGAATTGAATCTGAATATTTGCGGTTGAATATAACAACCCTACAACAATATTTATGAATAGCATTTGAAAGTTTAAGAGATGTAACATAATAAATTCGCGCGCTTGTTTTTTTATTTTATAGGCGTTTGAAAAATTGAAATATGTGTTCTTTGTTGTCAGATATATAAATCAAGGAATTGGTGAATGCTTGGAAAGATTTACAGGAAATATAATATGAACTGACTTGCATGTGTCTTGTTTGTTAATTTTGAAGGCGTTTGAGAAACTAACGAGACATGTATCCTTTGTTTGCTTATATAGGAAAAGTTCAAGATACTTTGTAGATGCCAGATAAATCTACAGGAGGAATAGAATGGAATTCTGGGCGGCTCTCTTTTGTGATATTACGCGTATGACTACTGCGATAAAAATTACCTTATTGTCGAATACATTATGAATAAGAATATTTTTGAACCTAGATGATAGTCTTACAAAAATAAAAAAAAATGAAGAGTATTTTCTGGCTATTTTGTAGGGTGGCATTGAATTGTAGCTGTCATATCTTCACTTTATAGTCAAATATATGAGTAGGCGAGGAGGTTCAGTATAGCTATTTGATATGTACTGAGTACTTCTATAACCTGCAGGAGATATCAAATGTATTTTCCAGTCGTCATGATTTATCGATTTAATTTTACTCGTAAACATCAAAATACTGTAAATGAATCTAATACGCATCAGAAAATCTTGAGAAACTCTATAAATTGCTGTTTTTCGGAATACAGTAGAATCCCATTTCTGCCTTTCTTTCCTTTTCTGTAGGTAAATTTCAGAAGAATCTGATATAAAACACGTTTCGAATATTTCCTCGGACAAGAACACTGTAACAATGCAAAGTAGAGAATGTATCCGTGCAGTGCATGTGCATATGCATGCGTATGCATGCAACTCTGAAACATATCGCGTATATGCAGTCATTGTTTCATGTTTTCCTGTAATTTTAGCGAGAAATGAAGAAAAAAGTGAGAAATGAAGAGATGTGATATTATGATGATGATTGTAGGGAGGAATGGAGTCAAATGAATTGAGAGCAAGAATTTATCACCACATTGTAGCATACGAAACAGAGTCTTTTCATATAAATTGAATTCTTTAACGTGAGACGTACAGAAAGATGATCCAGAATTTACGTCATTTGTTGATATAAACGAAAGGTAAATATAAAACAATGCCTTCATTAAAATAAGCATTAATTAACGACTAAGAATACCATCGCTTACAAGAATGGCAGGATAATAGAGAAGAGTGGATTTTTCGATAACTGAAGGAATAATAGCGATTCATGTTTTCCTTACTCAAGATCAATATCACGAAAATATATCTTCCGAAACCATTGTTTGTGAATACATTTCTTCTGCTGGAAAAGTCTGTGAAAGATTCTTTGCAACTGCAGTTCTTAAATCCACACAATTTATGAGATTTTCCTCCATCAAAAATCTGTAAAAGATATTCATGAAATGCAATTCTCATTTCAAAAAAGATCCACAAAATATGCTCTGACTTCTGCATCTTAATAAAATACAATTTTATCACATACACTAACTACTTGTAATATACAACTAAATTTCAATTAACGAGTTCCAGGGTGAGCCGCCCACTGCATCCCAAAATCTGTTGTCTTCACGCAATGTCCTGAATTATCTAATTAATTGATTACGGCATTGTAGAGAAGTGATGTGATTATGTAAAGATTTTGCAGGTGAAATATGCACAGTACACCCATGTGGGCCGCTCACCCTGGAACTACGTTATATTCATTTGAACGTACAACCCTGGAACAATTTCTCGTTGCTTGTGTATCTAACTATCAGTTCAAATGTAACTGATTAAGAGACGTAAATTTAGAAATTTTCATGTATATATGAATTGCATAGGTTTTTTCTTTGCTATGATATAAAGATATACCGCGCCAGGAGTCAGTTGCAAGCAATCGCTGTGAAAGAGTCCTCGATTTCAAGGAAGTATCTGACGTAAATAACGAGTCCTACTGCAACTCTAACAAATTACTGATATCACATTAATTATCGCAAATAATCTTACATCCGTACCTGAGCAGTTTCTGGTACCGAGCCCGTTACTAAATTCAAAGACGCAGCCGGTAAAACATTTTTTCGCAAAGATCTAAACTATCGCCCATCTCTTAGAGACAGAATTGAGACAATAAATGAGCGTCCGCGACGTGAATTAACGCGTTGAGAATACATTTTCTAATGTGAAACTGTCGTTCAGACTGAAAGGGGATCTGAAACTTAACCGCGTTTCAGATGAGTGAATGAGAACTTTTGGTAAGTTTAATAAGGAGGATTTTATTCGTTTGTTAGCATAATTGAGAGAAGATAACGTAATCCATTATATTTGTAAGCATTGAATATTACTCGAAGTAGTATTGCAATATTTCATTATTACAATTTTTTTCATGTCGATTGTATTCTACCAAAGTAATTAAAATGTGCACAAAGACAATATGAAACAAAATAACTGCGATATGCTGACCTCTTTTATATAGCGATTAAAATATATTTGTATATTTACAATTCTTTTTCGAAAGCGGATCTGACGATATCAAATAATTGTAGATCCACGGAACGAGTGAATTGTACGTCTCATTCTTACATCAATATTATATCTACAATTTGTACAGTATCGGAAATTTAATTATTGGAATATTAAGGATGATCCATATGATATCATTACATGTCCAAGATAATTAAAGTATCTATGTCGTAGTGATCAACTTACTAGAATTGCTGACCTTTTATACCGTCAAATGACAAACCATTTTATAGATCCCACTATTAAAAAAGTTTCAAAGGAGTTCATGTATGAATTTATTTACAATATTATAATTACAAATATTAATCAGAACAGATGCTAAGATAATTACATTGCTCAGTATTGAAAACACTACTAGACAGACTGAAGAATAAATTGCTGTTTACAATCATGTTTATAATAACCACAGTTTATCTAATTAGTAATTGGTACTGTAATTATTATAAATAATAAGCCCTGCATTCAATGTAAAGATCGATTGATTGATTATATTTTTATAGTCTAGTCGATGTAAATACCATTTCAGCGCTCTGTTGTATGCCACCACTTAATACTAATATCACAAACTGCCTCATGACCCTGAGAACACTAAACCTGCTCTTATTATCTGATATGCATCAGTGGAGATAATCTGATCGATATCCTCTAGGCGGAGTTTACTAAATCCGCTCGGAGATAAACCCTGGAATGACTATAAATCTGCTCATAACCCACTTACTGTCTGCTCAAGCACAATGGAGAATAAAGCTGCGTTTCTGACTGCACCGGGCGTGACGCCTTTGATGATCAAAGAAGTGGAGTATCCGATTCCTGGACCGACTCAGCTCGTTGTAAAGAACGTTGCTGTTTCTATCAACCCGCTTGATGTCGCACTGCAAGAGAATCTAATGCCTTTTCCAATGACATATCCAGCAATCCTTGGCTCAGACACAGCTGGTATTGTTGTTGAAATTGGAAAAGAAGTGAAGCAGTTCAAAGTTGGCGATAAAGTACTGGCATCTGCTTTTGGCGCTCTCTCAAAACAAAACAATGAAGGTGCTTTCCAACTGTACACAATCGTGCGCGAAGATTTGACTACTCTTCTTCCTGATGGAGTGTCCTTTGAAGAAGCTGCTGTCTTGCCAATTACGTTTGCAACTGCTGCTGCGGGTTTATACCAGCCTGAATACCTTGCTCTTCCTCCCCCGTCTGTCACACCAACTCAAAAGAACGAAGTTCTAGTGATCTGGGGTGCTGCGTCGTGTGTGGGATCTAATGCTGTACAGTTAGCTGTTGCGTCGGGATATACTGTCATTGCAGTTGCTTCGGCAAAGAATTTTGAGTACACAAGGGAGTTAGGGGCATCGCAAATGTTTGATTATCACTCTGATACAGCTGTGGATGACATTCTTGCTGAAATTGATTCCTCTACACTTGCAGGCGCATTCAACGCAGTAGCAGGTGGCATAGACTCCTGTCTCAAAATTGTCGCCTCAGCTCCTAATGTTTCAAAGAAGTTTGTGGTCTCTGTCCTCCCTGTTCCTGAACTTCTTCCAGAAGGTGTCAATGCTGGCTTCATAGTAATGAACCCACCTGACTTTGCAACCATCTCACACAAAGACTTTCTTACTCCAGCATTAACGCAGAGAAAATATAAAATTGCACCGAAACCTGTCGTGGTCGAGAAAAGGGGGTTGGAGGGAATTCAAGAAGGATTTGAAGTGTTTAAGAAGGGAATGTCTGCTAGTAAAGTTGTTGTGTGTTTAGAGTGATTGTTGGAATTTATTTATCTTGCATTAGAGATAGTGTAATGAGTCTAGTACTTAAAAGTTCAATGTCTGGGGGAAGTTGTGTATATTATACTCAGATATATACAAAGGTCTGCTTTACGCTATAGCTGTGCTTACTGAAGAATCTAGAGGAATATGTCTATTGAAAATTGAAGGGTGTTGTGTTCAGGAATTGAAAAGTAACTATTTTCTGACACTGTCAAATTAATGTATATGTAATAATTATATCAAGAAGCATTCAACAGAATTAGTGCTGCATGATAATATATTGCGTAATCTATGAGTTTTTAAATTGATATTAAACCCTAGCTAATTTTTTAATTGAGTGAATTACAACGATGCTTGACTATAACACAGTTTAATCAATTTAACAAACAACAATGCTCACGCTCACTAATTTTCCCCACATTCACGTGACCGAAGTTAAAGCTCGGGGATAAGTTCAATAGTGATTTATTAGAATCGAATTAGTTATTAGGAAAGATGAGATTATAAGAGAATATGCAAGATGTGTTTGTAGGGTTTTTCTATAGAGTTTTTAAATTGCTCCGAGAGGCGATCTGAATCGGTCCGGTTTTTAAACTCACTTACTCGCTCTTCATCTCTATCACGCAAACAGACATTAAGCAGACACTGAATACAATGAAGAACACAGCAGCGTGTCTAACAGCTCCAGGGATCTCACCTTTAGATATCCGCGAGGCACCGTACACGTCAGCAGGACAATCTCAGCTTGTAATCAAGAACTATGCGGTTGCGATTAACCCACTTGACTTTGTCCTGCAAGCTAATTTGATGCCATTACCGCTCTAATATCCTGCTATAATGGGATCTGATGTTGCTGGAGTTGTCGAGGAAGTTGGCAAAGGCGTGACTGGGTTTAAAGCTGGCGATCGAGTGATGGCTGCTGCGTCTGGTGCGTTCTCACCAGATGGATCTGGCGGTGGATTCCAGCTGTACACTGTTGTTCAAGAGGATCTTACTATGCCTCTTCCGGATGAAATATCATTTGAAGAAGGTGCTGTATTACCTGTGACGTATGCGACTGCTGCGTCTGGGTTGTATCAACCAAACTACCTGAATTTGGCACCTCCGTCATTCTCTCCGGACAAGCAGAGTGAGATTGTGTTCGTGTGGTGAGGTGCTTCGTGTGTGGGGTCTAATGCAATTCAGTTAGCCGTTGCGTCGGGGTATACTGTCGTTGCAGTTGCTTCTGCAAAGAACTTTGCTTTTGCAGAGGATTTGGGGGCTTCAAAAGTGTTTGATTATCACTCTGAGAGTGTTGTGGATGATATTATTGCTGAGATTGGCACTGCAACACTTGCAGGCGCGTTTAATGCAGTCGGAGGTGGCATTGAGTCTTGTCTCAAGATCGTGGCTACTACTCCTAATGTTTCAAAGAGATTCGTGGTATCAGTCCTCCCTGTTCCTGAAATCCTTCCAAAAGGAGTTGGTGCTGGATTCATTGCGATGGAACCAGACAAATTCGCAAAAGTCTCCATCACTGACTATCTCATTCCTGCATTACAACAGGGAAAGTACAAATTTCCAGCAAAGGCTATTATAAAAAGGGATTAGATGCGATTCAAGAGGGAATTGACAGGTTTATGCAGGAAATGTCTGCCAGTAAAGTTGTTGTTTCCTTGTGATTCACATTCTTACACTTCCAGAAGTAAAATCCTTGAAGGTGCAGTTAAGGATGAGGTGGAGGATGTCTGTTAGTAAGGCTGTATTTGGGCTAGTTACTCCAATTTCGTGAGATTGGGAATTAGGATGTTGCTGTAAGTGTGTGATTTTTACCGTGCAAGCATATAAATTTTTTTAGGGAATTATAATGCTAGTGTATGTGATTTCTACGCAATGCGTGATATGCGTTCGTTTACGGATCAGGATGTGTGCTGTAATTGTTTATTTCTGCCCCAATTGTGAAAAGTGATCATTTAAGGATTGAGAAGTATTTGCGATTAAGTGATGTGATTTGAAATAGTACGACTAGTTCAAAAAATTAATAGTTGTGTGATCTTGACAGATATACGTGAGATTGATGTCCCTATTGAAACTCTGAGGACTGAAAATGCTGTGAGTTGCAGTATCACTGTGTTAAAATACCAATCTAGATTACACATGTCACAATTGCAAAACTGCAATCTGCTTCGTGAAAACTCTGGATGTTTTTCGTTATGAATTGTAACACATTCAGATATACTTGTATATTGTACAAAGATTTGTTTATATTAGACGAACCGATAGCCGATCACGTGACCTATCACTACACTTGCAGTATCAGACTTACTTACATTCAACTTATTCAGACTGACTCCTTCAATACTACTTGGATACGAGCATTGTCTTACAGTATTATTTACGGAAAGGTGAGAATACAAAAGAGCAAACTGGGGTCAGACATCGGGTGCTCGGAGCCATTTGTGTTCCGACGAAGGAAAGGGTTTCTGTCTATTGTCTATTGTACAAAGATTTAACTATGAGGTCATCGCGATAATAGTGCTTTCTAACTACAGACTACACTCACTGTGAACAGGAATAAGATAGGAATATGGCTGGAATAGCTGGAATAGCTGGAATAGAGAGTGTATTGGAAGAGCGAGATGCAGAACAAAATGCAGATCAACTGGAACTCGTTTTAACTGAGCTTCATCCGCTCTCAACAACCGGCAAAGTCGTCGAAAACATGTCCTTATTCAGCGAAATCTGCTTCGTCGGAGTCGTCGCACTCGGACAACTTCTCACTCAGGCGTGTCTAGCACAGGCATTGGCGCCTCTTCAAGCACTTGGAGACTCATTCAATGTCACATCGCCAGGCGATTTATCGTGGTTCTCCGCGTCATATTCGCTCACCGTGGGTACTTTCATTCTACCGTCAGGAAGACTTGGAGATTTATTCGGTGCTCGAAAGATGTTTTTACTAGGATACGCGTGGTTGGCATTGTGGACTTTGATTGCAGGATTTGCAGTGTACTCGAATTCAATTTTATTCCACTTTTGCAGAGCATTCCAAGGCATAGGTCCGGCTCTGATTCTGCCAAACGGTCTCGCACTACTAGGCCGTGCATATCGTCCAAGTGTTCGCAAAAACATGGCTTTTGCGGTTTTTGGCGCTGTGGCTCCAGCTGGGTTTTTGTTTGGCGCAACTTTTGCTGGTATATTCACCGAATTCGTGTGGTGGCCGTGGAATTTCTGGGTCGGTGCTATGGTAATGATCTTGATCACGGTTGTCAGTATGTACTGTATTCCAAAACAACTGGATAAAAACGCAATGACATCATTTCATCGTGCTGATATCCCAAGACTGGATTTAGAGGGAATCACGACTGGTGTGCTGGGTCTTGTCTTGTTTAATATTGCCTGGAATCAAGGGCCGAATGTTGGCTGGAATGTCCCATACACGTATGTCTTGCTTATTCTTGGCTCTCTTTTCTTTGCATTATTTGTATACATCGAGCTATACAGATCACAGTATCCAATCCTGCCCGTGGCAGAGTTCAGCAAAGAAACAGGATTCATCCTCGCAGCTATTGGACTCGGGTGGTCCAGTTTTGGAATCTGGGTCTTTTACTGGTGGCAATTTTCCTCAAACCTCCGTCATCACTCTATCCTACACACAGTGGCCCAGCAAGCTCCTGCTGCTATATCAGGCACTATAGCAGCTATTGGAACTGGCTATTTACTCTCGAAAATAGCGGCAGAGTATATCATCTTAGCATCGATGTGCGCATTTTGCGTCGGCAATATCTTACTAGCTACGATGCCAATCAACCAAATCTACTGGGCGCAAACATTCGTCGCAATTTGTGTCATCCCGTTCGGAATGGACATGTCTTTTCCATCTGGTACAATCATGCTTAGTAACGCAATGAAAAAGGAACATCAGGGAATAGCTGGCTCGGTTATAAACACCGTAGTCAACTACTCTATTTCAATTGGTCTTGGAATAGCTGGAACAGTAGAGTCTCAGATTAATAAAGATCAAACGGATTTGTTGAAAGGCTACAGAAGTGCGTTTTATACCGCGATTGGATTAAGTGGATTGGGAATCGTGGTGTCGATGATGCATATTGTGGTGATGAAGATGGAAGGGAAGAAGATGAGAAATGTTGGCGAGGATGTGGAGAAGATGTGAGAAAACTGCTGGCAGTTGGTGATTCTGGAGATTGTAAGAGTTTACTTGCATTTTATCACAGATGATGAGTTTGAAAATGCGACATCAGCGAGGATGTGAGAAGATCTAGAAGTCGATGGGCACTTCTTAAAACACTTTAGTGCTGCTCAGGTTGGTGTTGACGTTGTATATCATTGCGAGAGAAGAGTTTTTGGAATTTCGATAAGACGTGAATCCGCTTCTCGGATCGCAGTAATTGTATGAGAGGCGGGATATCGATTGTGCATTTCTCACGACGCGGAGTATTAAATTGGAGCAAAGGAATCAGTGGTTTGGCGTTTGTTTGCGATCTTATCGGAGGTTTATGGAGGAATATGGCATGTACTAGATAATTAATAGAACTCTTTTGACTAATAATCGAGAGAATTTACAGTACTTGTCAAGGGTTGGAGAGGTATGGTTGTTGGTGGTGGCTTCAGCTTTTTTGCATGTAATTTACAATATCAGAAATGATGTCTGTGCATGGGATACCTTACTAATCACAGCCAAGATGTTTTTTTAATGTTGAAAAACACGATGGAGAGATTAAAATAGTATCAACAGTTTGGGTTGTGTCTTTTGCAATCAAGATATTTTTGTAGTTTTGGAAAGATATGAATGTAGAGATTTTATGGAATACTTGACTCGTGGAGTTTGCGGTAACTGCCTTTTTGAAAAATTGCAAGAGTTCAAGAAGTGAGGACCGTACAAGATGATGCTAATACCTCAACTGTATTAATGAATGAGCTGAATTTGAGTTTTACGCGAAAATTAATGACGAGAGAAAATAAATGCATGAAAAGCTGAAAATATGTCATCAAGAGATTACAGCTGTGATACCCTGTATTAAGATATTGCTCGCAAAAATGGGTTTAGAGAAAATGAGGACTTGAGGATAATGTTTAGATTATTTTTTTGAAATAAGCGATTATTGATGTTTTCTTTGGAGTATTTAAATCAGGACGTAAATGTTAATGATTTTAGGACATGCAATACCGACTATACTCTGAACAAAGTTTTAAAGACGGATTCTAAAAATTACCGCAAATTGACAGATCCGATCAATATACCACGAAGCTGTGTTGTGAGCTCACGGCTGGTTTAGAATAAAATCTGAAATAAAGCGAAAGCAATTTTGTCCCAGAACTATTTGTATAAGATACGTAATCATATCAACACCGATAAGAAATTACGCACTGGTCAAATTATACGAGCAAAGATCAATATGTTATATTTGTTATTGGCTTTTTGAATAAAACATGTATCTGGGTGTATACCCATACTCAACTACTACAGGAATCCAAGTGTCTGTTTTTATAATCAATTTGGCTATACTTCGAAATGAATCCTTTTTCTGCACTTAATAGAGCGAGTTTATCTTTGAATATCTTTTAATGGGCAAAGTTATAAAAGGCGTTTGAGAATGGGGATGTCCACTATAGTCGAATTCTCATATTGTAATTTTGTTGTATTTGCAGCATTGATACTCTTTTGATACTTCAAGAATAAAATTTAAATAGACAAACTATTCAAATAAAAATTGAGTATCCACGTGCTAAAGCCTTGTAAATAGGCTATAATTATACGATTCTGAGCGCATTATAATTCAAACAAAAGAAGATGTACGACCTTATTCTCAGTAGAGACTCTGTTATCCTGTAAACACAACAGCGATCGAAGCAAAGATCACTACAGAAGTCTGTTCTCCATAAAACTGATTTATTGGACCATTCAGACAATAATTATATTATATATAGGATAACTTTTTAATGCCTTCAATTTAATGATAGAATACAGAAATTATATACAACAGTCCGATATGTCATTCTACTATAACAACTTTATAAAGAACTCGTAATAGTACATTTAGATCATCAAAAGGCCATTGCCCAAGGACTGTATTCACACTAATCTACTAATAAATTCACAGAAAATAGACATTATAATCGAACCGCTGTTCACTATATCCTTGGCCACGCTACATCTCAAATGTAATAAAATGAGTTTGTACACAAACTATAGTATTACCATTTGTAACTTACTCCTGTTCTCATTTTTGTATGATTCAATATATCTATATCACTACAGCGGACACAAAATGATAGAAAGCTCAAATATTACTGTATACTTATTTTGAGATGTCTATATAATAATTATCAAGATTTATTATAATTCAAATTGTTATAGATATAAACACAGTCTGTCTAGTTCCTCCAAAGTCGTCATATTCATCTCACAATCACACTCAAAACTTCACTCTAATTTTTAACAAACCAAACCGGATTCTTTTTTTTTTAATTTATCGGATTTTTTTCCATGCTGTTCTGTTAGGGTATGGCGATCACTTAACACTGTGAAAATCAGAGAACTGAAACACGGAAAAACCTTTCTTCCTTGTCTCTCTCTCTTTCATAAGAAACAAACTGTAAATATAAACCGTAAATCACTTGTACGATGCCACATCCAACACAACTCTTCAAACCCTCACACTCACACGAGCAAATATTCGGTTTATTGGTTTCGGTCATCTCCTTCCGCAAATTCATACTTAACTTACATACATCCTTATTCTCAGCAAAGACCTACGGAGCAGCACTAAAGTACGGAAGCGGAGTCGAGTGGAAAGTGGTAGCATTGGCGGATTTGAGTGAGATGAGATGAAATGAGTATTTATAGTCGTTAATATTGTATTTATGAATACAAATAAATGCTGTGTACAATTTCTTCTTTTTCTTTTTCGGCAAATTCGATCTTGGCTGTGAAATACTCAAAACTGAAAGTTTTCCGCGTCGTCGTTGGTCGTCGTCATCGTGAGTTTTAACTTGGCTGCTCATCAGAATAGAATAACATGTTGTAGGGCTTCATCTATGCTTCCAGAATTCCAGTATTTTTACTATAGAATATATTTACAAATACTCTTTTAATATCTAATCTTTTATAATACTTATTCCTCTCTTCCTCTTTCCACACAAAACCCCTACAGTACTCAATCAATCTCCATCACACCAATCTCTCAAACATCATTCCGACCGTTTCTTAATTAACAACGTAAAAATCGCTCTCAACTAAACACTTTTCTTGCACTCTTCTTCCGCTTGCAACTGCAGCTGCGCAGCGGCATCTAAGTCAAGTCTTAAAGTTAACCTTAATTTGACTCACAAGTCACAGTCACTTGCCACTGAGATGTCGATCAGATAACTTTCATATTACATAAAGCTACTATACAGTTGAATCTTATGTTAAATTTGTCTACTATAGAGGTATTTAGGATAGCAGGAATATAGTTATGTATATTATATTATTAAAAACGCTGTTATCTACAATTAAGTCTTAAAGAGATCTCTAGTTAACGAGTCTTGAAAGCGAGAGTATTCTTCAACTTAAAAGTCTCGCCTTTTCCCCTCGCATTCAGCTTCAAATCAAAAATCGACTTAACCTTCTCCTTGAATGTCAACTGAACATGTTTCTGCTCAAGTTCATCTACAGCAGAGATATCGTAGGATTGCTCGGCTAACATCTCACGATCACGAAGACAGAATCCGAATGCGAGAAGTGGAATGATCAGACAGATTCCAACGATACACAGTATCCGCTGAAGTTCAGAGTAAGAATGAATAACGGCAGTGCGCTCGGGTGTGCCCATAGGATATTCTCCAATAAAAGTATATGGATCTCCATAGACACTCGTGGCAAGAGTAGTGTTTCCCAAGTTCTTGTTCAAAAGACCAGGAAGTGTGTTGGTCCAGATCGCACCGGAAATAGAAGTTCCAAGAGAAGAGCCAACATAGTACATTGACAAATACAACGAAATAGCAGTAGACATGAACGTGTGTGTGGTACATGAAGCAATAGAAGCTTGAGCAGGATAAGTGAAGAATCCAGCACCAAATCCAAGAACACATTGGGCGGCAACCATTCCAGAGTGTGCGTAGGTAGTTGATCTGTATTTGATCATCAGACCAAAAGCGATGAACCAGACGCAAATTCCAAAGATAATGAAAACTTTTAGACGACGCACGTATGCAACAAGGAAACCCATCAAGGTTCCAGTGATAACAGACACAAACGAGTAGAGTGAAGAAATACGCGTGGCAGAGTTGGCACTCTCGCCCACAGCAACCATCAATACTGCGTATAAGAAATCGCCCTGCATGTACCAGATCCAGTCAATCATAATGGCAATTCCCATGGCGGACCAGACTCCTCTATCGGCAATCATGTGACGAGGCATGAGAGGCTTGATCAGCCATTTGAACTCGCGGCTCTGGATATAGTACTCAAAGAAGATCAACACGGGAAACAACAACACTCCGATAACAAGCGGCACAATAATATGTGCTTTCTGCCAACTTGTCTTTTCACCTCCTGCAAGCGTAAACGGAACAAGAAAACAAGACAGCGAAGTAGCAAAGAGGATGATTCCGACAACGTCCATTTCCCAAGCAATTTTCGCAATACTCTTTGGATGCCAACTAGGACGCTCGGTAGTGCGACGGGCGATATCAGCTGCCTTTGCGTCTTGCAATTCTCCAGACCGACGAGCGAGGATGTACATGTGTATATAACACATAATCAGCGGAAGAGCAAGAAGAGGGTATATGAACGCCCACATGCCAATACCCCAGGACCATCTGTTGATTCCGAGTGTAGGGTTGATGAGCTCGCCAACGATGGTTCCAGAGACCCAGGTGTTGATGATGAACGGCAGAGCAGGCACGAAGGAGGCAGTCACACGCCAGTTCAAAAACGAGAAATCAGCAGCCATGAGCTGCAACACAACAATCGAACCAGTGTATCCAAACTGATAAAACAGTGAACCGGCAGCGAATCTCTGTACGTCGTATGCCTGCGACTCAATAATAGTGCCAACAACGTAGAACAACACAGAGATAGAAAAGATCTCAATTCTGCCAAACATGTCGCAGAGACGCGCGATAAAAGGCAACGCAGCAGCGCCAAAGGTGGAACGAATAGTGTTGATGGTAGCAACTAGCGAGTGCGACGAGTACGAAGCAGTCGCGTTTGACTGGAAACTATAACGCGTAGTTCCATCGAGTCCGTATCCGTAAGCAACGAGGAAAATGCAGAAGAAGACGAGCACGCGGCCGTAGATGTTCTGATATTGTTTCGAGATGATTTCAATACGACGAACACCGTAAGGCACGACTTCCTCTTCCTTGATCTCGGTCTCAGTCTCAGTAATTGGAGCAGAGCTCACAGACTTGTCTTCAGTTTCAGCCATTTTGGTGGTGAAGAAAGGAAAAACTGTGCGCAACCATGGTTTATACGTGTACGCAAAGACACTACGAGCAAGACGGACGTGCAACGAGCGAAAAAAAACAAGACAACTTGGCGGTTTTAGAGTTGTGATTAGTGCGATGAAGCTTATTGTCTTGCCACTCTTTGTTCCTTGTTCCACTCTTTGTGATTGATGTGCTCGTTGTGAAGTATGTGATGTATGATATAGAATACTGAGTATAATAGTATTCTGTATTTATAATAGTATATAATAGTGAATACTGTGCTAGAGTAAGAAAGCAAGACAAATCGATGAGATAAGATCGGTCTCGACCAGTCTGCGCCATTTCACGCCTCTCAAAGTTTAATATGAAACCTCAAACGTGTTTGACTTTCGCTGCAAACTGAGATGTTCTGTGCTGAGTGCTCAGCTGTACTGTGCTCAAGCCGTGGACGGCAAAGAGAAGAGAGCGAAAAAGGCAGCTCGGTTAGAGGGCATCGGAGGTTTTGGTGGCGGTGGCTGTCTAGACAATGAGTAGAGAGAGTAGAGGACATATGACAATTAGTGATGATTACAAGTATATACTATTATTAGTATATTCTATATATGTTGTATAATAATTATGCACTAAATAACGAATGAATGAAATTCATAGAATTCATAGAGCTCACAGAATTCATTACATCTAGCACAAGCAGCTGACTTCAGAGAAGATTCGGCTGTTTGAGATTCAGTATTCTATTGCGTCTAGATTCATGTGATTGTATGATGAGCAGCAGACTAGAACCTGATGTCTTGAATATGTGTGCAATTCTTACTTTTGTGATATTCTAGCACGGAGGTTATGAGCACTTGTAGAAATGTAGTACTATACTACTTACAATGACTGAAATACTACTATAAGACAGGTCTTACAATGTAACATCTGTGCAAGAGTGAGTGATAGAGTATGTTTGATCTATATAGATTGTAGACAATACAATAATACTATAATGAGTGTGTGTTAGTAGTGTCAAGGTGCGAGACTGACACATAGAGCGAGACAAACGGACGGCTGAATAATAGCCACCACGGCTTCACTATCGTCATCAACTTGTTTTTACAATCAATTTTACTGAAACATATTCAGTGTTTGAACACAAGTTAAACTATCGTTCTTAAGAAAGTTGTTAAGCTTATTATATTTTTTTTTGATTGGTTGATATATTGTATAAGTGCCTAAGTGTGAGTGTGAAGGGTGAATGGAGGAGCGCTTGTAGAATAATAGCAAAGATACTAGTTGCTCTTTTGTTCTACTTTTATTCTACTACTGTTGTAATTTACTATCTGACTATACAACTATTAAATATATTAAATACTTTTCTAGTTTATAATTGTTCTATAATACTTACTATTATATTATAGTATCACAATATTACAGCACTTTCAAACGCCACCAACAGTGATACAGCCGCCGCCTACTCATCACTCTCAACCAAGGACGAAGCTTCGTATTCGAGAAACTCCTTCGGTAGTCAATTTTCGTACTCTTCACTCTTTGCTGATCTTTTGTGAGGCCCAAAGTGTTGGCAGAAAATGGGATTTCAGAAAAAGAGAGTAAAATTGATGGGACTCAACGCACCAGTACTAAATGAATAGCATGAAGAAGTGAAGTTCACAAGAACGAATAGTGAAGAATACACAGAAAACGACACCGTAAATCAAACGAACAAGGAAGATGAAACTAAAAATTTGAATTAATATTAAAAGTGTTCAGAGTCCTAAATGTCTTTGTAAAGAGATGACAAATTAAAAGATATTCTTGGGTATAATAAAGTAGTCATTTGAACACATTTATTAGCGCTAGATCGCTCGGTGAGAGTAATGGCCCTGTTGAAAGCGGAATCCTAGTCGCTTTGTTTCGTACGTTTCGTACAAAAACTGACTTGTATTTGGAATACTGGTTATTGAAAAAAAAATTGATATTTGAAATTCTTGAAATATACTCTTAAAATACCTCTCGCGTGGTTAAACATCTAATGCGTCTGAATACAGCAATAGCTCTTATAATATACTTGATACTATTGCGTATTTTAAGCATAAAATAAGGTGTGAGCAAGCAATCACTGACGATAAGGCAATTTGTAAATAAAAATTGTTGGTTGAAATTTGAGTAATCTCGTGAGCAAGTGGCTCTTGTTCATAGAACAACTTTCTGGGTTCAAGCGTCTTCAGATGTTATTTAGCTACTAGCGGCAGATTTGGATAGCTCACGTTGTGCTGAGAAGTCATTTTTCACTAATATACCATTTCCTCGAGGCTGGAAATATGAATACGCTTGAGTTGTGCGAAGAATCGCACTACAATATTTGACGTTATCGCTGTGCTCTTCAGCAATCACTACGTGCGCTTGTGTTATTTCTTTATCAGAGTACTTGTGGAAAAGATGATATGCGACTGATAACATTTTTAGTAGCGTTTTATGAATCTATCAGCGGTAATAATCACTCAGCAGTCTCACGGGATTTCCATAAACGCAAAGATTCACACAGCAGTCTCTTGTCTTCCAGACCCTGTGCTGCTGACTTGATAATCTTGTAAAGCACAGACGGTACTTTAGCATTTCATGATGTATACTGCATCTCTTGCGATCTACTTGTGCAGGAAGACACAAGACAGAACCAGCATTAATTGACAATCAAGAAGTTGCCGTGGTCTGGTGGGTATACAATAAGCACTATAAAAGCAGAAAAAAAGCTATTTATTAGTTCAGATAAAG
The DNA here is from genome assembly GCA_030572775.1 of [Lipomyces] yamanashiensis. Taxonomy (NCBI): domain Eukaryota; kingdom Fungi; phylum Ascomycota; class Lipomycetes; order Lipomycetales; family Lipomycetaceae; genus Myxozyma; species [Lipomyces] yamanashiensis. Next base: position 38,428 of record JAJMBS010000038.1, read on the forward strand.
AAGATATGGGGGATTCAATGAAACGTGGAGTTTGTTTAGGCGGACAATACGTATTGATAGATCCCTACGTAAGCAGCTTCTTGAACACAGCATGAATTATTTTGAGCTGTGTTTAGGCTCCTGAAAGATTTCAAAGTTGGGCAGATTTAACAACATGGGCAACTGTGAAAAAAAGGCTACAAATGAGAATGCTTGGATTCTTGTATTAAAATCAAATTATACTCAATAAGATGCAAGATATATCATATTTCTGATGAATAGTCAATGAACCTGAATCACGTTGACAAACAACAAGAAAGCGAACACTGCCTGTGAATGGCGTCAGAGTTTGAAACTAACCAGTGTATTCTTAGTCTTTCTTGCAGGATGCCCATAGCCTGTTTTTTAGCACTGGCGTTCTTCGCAGATTAAATAGAGATCTGAAGCTAAAGTATATTGACAGCGGAAAGCAATGCGTGAGAAAATATCATCTTCAATATTAACGCGGTCGCAGGTTATCAAAATAGTGTCATCAGCACCGCTAGATATTTGATAACACTGAGAAGCTGTTGAATTAATTGGAAGATAGTGATTTTGTAGTCAAGGAACTGTTAAATAAGTAGCTGGCGCGGTGGCACATCATGGAGATGTTTCATAGTATTACCTATTATGGAAAGTTTTATACAATTTGACATACATCCAACTGTCGGATTTTATGAAGTTCCTCGTTTCGCGAAAATAACGCCAAAAGAGAAAAAATATAAAATAAAATGTTCAAACTGATATCAGCTAAGCATAGGCGAATCTGACAAATATAAACCTGTTAGCAGTGGCACAACGAAGTACTTTCACGAGAAAAGGCGACAGAAAGAGAAACTGGAGAAAAGGTACGACATAGCCTTTTCTTTGTTTTCTATCGCCATTTTTTGCATACAGTCTTATTCTATAAATATATTAGACTAGTTGATCTCATTTTGGGGTAATATCCCACTTTGATGAAAAATTTATTGTCAGTTGAGTATTTAAAACACAGTTACGACGTTTGCAAACGTAATGCATTGGTGACGCAGCAGTCGAGAGAATCATAAAAGAAACTGAGAGTTATCTGGACTTGTATATATAAGAATGATTTCTTTATTTAATATATTTATAGAGGAGTGAATTTGATATTGTGTTTTGTTGTTGAATTAGTATATTGTATAGAATACGACAGTTGATAGGTCGATTTTTGATGTGCTTTAAGTGTTTGTTTTATCTATAGTCAAAACAGTATAATTCTTTCTTCGTTACATATGCTACTTTCCTACAAAGAGGACGTTGCTCTGAAGATAGTATTTTGCGCTGGAGTCCCTATAGGTCTACCGATTCCATCATCTTAGCAAGATCAAACAGTAGCGCTATATATTTAACTTTGCTGTTTGCGAGATTTAGCTGTCATAACTTCAGTAAGAGTAGACTAAATTATGACAATCAACTATCTGCAATCAGGTATCTTGTTTATAAAATCTCCCTAAGGTAAATATTTATTAACAGGCTAGCATTTTTCCAAGCTCTAATATTTCTCGGTTTTCTCAGGGCTTATATAAGTTATCAATCGTAAAAAAGCCTTGAAGCTATGATAAGACAACTAGGATTTAATAGTATAAAATTGTATAAAATTATAAAAGCTGTAGCATAATAATGTGGCTACTGCATAACTCTCGAAATCTCTCCTCAGCTGCGCGTCTCAACGCAACTGGTGAATACCTCTATTAAAGCAAGTAGAAAAAGAGTGTTACTGCAAAATATTCTTGACAGCATCTTTCTCCTCCTCTTTCTTCCAGTCAGGCCTGAGCATTTCAAACGCCTCGAGAGTCCGACCATATGTAATGCCTCCCATTCTCGAGACTGGCTTCAAAACAGCCGGATCCAAGCTCGTGAAGTCCTCGTCAGCTGCATCCTCGCGAATATGAAAATTGACGCCTTCGACAATGACTAAAGTTCCGTTTGGCTTGCCGGTCACTTTTGATGTCCATTCATGATGAGTGACTAATCGCGCCTCGACGGAAAACGCAGACTCTGCTACGTGTGGTGCCTTGACTTTTTCAGACGGAAGCGGTGTAAGACCGCTTAAATCCCATTCTGAGACGTGTTTAGGAGCATCAGTTGATGTATAATTTGCTGCTTCGACAAACCATTCAGAGATAATGTTGATTGTGAGCTCGCCTGTTTCCAAGATGTTTGCCAATGTGTCTTTGGCGCTAGCGACTGAGGAAGCAAATCCGATACAGAACATTGGTGGATCATGGTGCACCAATGTTGTGTAACTGAATGGCGCAAGATTTCTCATTCCGTCTTTTGATTCAGTTGATACAAATCCGATCTACTTTGTTAGCTAATACTCATTACTTTGGAGCATAGACATACAGGTCTGGGAACTATACCAGCTATCAACAGCTTATAGTTACTCATCGCATCCCTTCCCTGCGCATACGGATCCACAACCACTTTCTTGTACTTTTTCCACTCTGAACTATTTGCACCAGATCCTGGAGTCCACTTCACATCTTTGGTTTGGGTATAGTGGAACTTTGCATCCTCTTCGAACTCCGGTCGTGATTGCTGAACACTGTTGAAATCGCCCTGAATAGTTAGCACTGGATAATTCACATCTAGAAAACATACATGTTTCGAACTCATCTTGACTATCTGTATCCTTCTCTGAAAATACAGCCTTTGCACACTCACTCTTCGTAAACAATTCATAGACAACCTATCCCTTTTATCTCTTAAGTGAAGCAGTAATGTGGGGTCTGTTCATTCTGTGCCCTTATCCACTCGGAGCGTGCGGCGCAGTTTGCGGGGTACATTCCGTCCTCGTTGGTTCTGAAACCCTACGAAAAACCCTACAACATGATCAGAATCGTTGCTTGAAAGTCTGTGAAGAATCTCGTATATGTGTTTTAAGCTTGTGTTTATTCTTACAATTTGCAGTACTTGAAAATTATAGCTGGAAGACAGTAGCTGTGCCAGTAGGCGTAAAGGAGGTAGATGGCGCAGTAGTTGGAAGTGAACATGAGAGGAGGTTACAGTTGTTCTATGCTTTAAGCTGATAGGCATTAGTATACATCTCAGGATTGAAAATGGCAACTCCTCATAATAATCTGTTTACTGAAGATAAATTATGGTACCTGATCGTGACCGCGATGAAGTGTGTGAAATATTGAAACCGTCAACAATTCAAGAAACGTCCTTAGTCTATATGTGCCAAATATTTGAAAAAAACAAAAAATCTGTTTTGATGAAGACGATTGATGATTCAAATGCTTGATTTTAGAATGCGCGGTCATTATAAGCGAGCTGTTAGAATGACTGTGCTCTGGAATGCTGAAGAGGAAAATAATATCACTTACGAAGATGTATGAGGTAATTTGGTGCAGATATGATATTAAACTGGGAAAAATATTGTGTTCAAAAGTGCAATAAAACTGAGAGCGGATTCAAATCACTGTAAGAAGATTTATGAGGTAATCAGATAGGATACCCAGTTTTATTATAAATGGCAATTTGTCAGGAATTCTGAGATTTTTTTGGAAAGAACACGGGAAGTCTAAAACCGGATTGTGAAATAGATATCAGCTTTCATTCAGGACAAAAACGCGTATAATATTCAGAGAGCCAAGCTTGCATGTGTAACAGAGATAACGTGAATAGATAAGACTACAGAGACACAGATTTAATTCTAATCATTGCGCTTCAGACTAATACCTTACAATTTTAGCGGTTGCGAAGCATAATAATTGATATAAAGTCTACTATACGTTGAGTACGTGCAAAGTGGATTGCGTTGCGTCTTTTAGTAAAATACCGTCAGGCATATGTGTGAATTTTAGAGTAGCCGCGAGATTGCGCACAGATTCAAAGGATTATGTGTTGCTGTTTAATAACAACTTCAATGCACCGTCATTTCATACTTTGATGCTTAGCATGACGTGAACTGCTTTGGAAGTAGCTTACTACCTTGTGTTTATATCCAACTTAACAGCATTATTACTTGAATTACGAACAATATGAAGTGGATTAAAGCTGTGGCATTGAAGCTATGATCTTGACTTACAAATTCAGAATAACTGGAGCAAGATAAAGTATTCATAACCATATGTCAACGTTTTACTGTATGATGAAAGTTTTTGAAAGTTATAAGCGGAAATGGTTAATTTGATACTAAATGTTAGGTGAATCGCTTGATTTGTGAAATATCATATATCTCAAGTATTGAAGCATGTATTCATAACAAATGTATGTTGCATATTTCAATTCAGTAGTCATGGCCATGCTACATTCAAAGACATATCCATATTCTGATTGATATCAAATTATTTTGTTGTTGCAGATTCACATTGAAAAATCAAAAATGCATTTTAACATTTACATCAAATCATTTACTTGGATAATTCGAAATAGAAAATCAACTGGTTTTACAAAATGCTTCTCAATCTTCAAAGGTTCTCATACAGATGTTCTGCTATCGGAAAAGCACACAGGAACGCCGTCTTTGATCTCATTATCATTATCAAATTGATTATGCAGACATCTTTTTTTGGAATTGTGACTGCTTTCAGTGAATACTCCTCGATTGTAACACAATTTGAGCTTTTTTTCAACTCTGTACAAATAAATGAGAATAACTATTTGAATCTTCAAATTTTAACACTGTTAGATTTGATTATTGACACCAGCCTCGAAGCTCATTATCCGAAGACTAGATTCGATATAATGAATGCTCACAGAATATACGGTACACTGATACGACACCTATGCATTTAACAGATTAACTGAGATGGATAATCACATGTTGGATGTTTTGCTGCTCGTATTTGATGTATCTTGAATATCTCAATAGAAAAGCCAGCTGTTGACATGCAGTTTATACATATTCCAAGCTAATATCTGAAAACAGTGACTTTTAATATTATTGTCTGTGATATAACTCCCAACTTCTCAATTAATGTCCTAACAATAGATAAATAAACGCCACTATACTTCTATCTACAAATCCCACCTCAGCTATCTACCTCTCAGATTACATGTACTGACAAACGCCTAACGTGTAATAATAACAGAACTACTCAATATACTTTAACCATGCAGGCTTCTCCGACTTCCAATAACTAGCCATAGTAGTATCCCAAGTATTGACTAAACTCTGACGCGCACTGTACTGTAATCCAGGTCCGTGTCCGTTCAGGTTAGACTTGCTAGCAGGTAGTTTATCTACCTTTGTGTTGAGATTGGTGTCCTGTGAGCTATCAAGCTTGAACTCGCCCATTAAAGGAGGGATGATGGTCCAACCTCGGATCGAGCCTTCAATGGTGAGTTGCGCGATTGAACGGTCGAGAGTGTCAACTAGCTCCTTGTAGCTGAGATGGTAGAGAAGTCTTTGGGCGCCTGTGTAGGTGACTGCAAATGCAGAGAGTCCGACGGAGTTGTATGTTGGATAAATAACGCGCTGTGTCTCTTCGAGTTCTGCATGCTGCATTAGCTGATCCCAGCAAAAGTATCCGTATGGATTACATGGTGTCTTTGCGATATGTGACTCTGCTCGGTATTGATCAGTGTATTTGAAAAACACTCTGTCTCTGGGGGGATCAGCAATGTGAACTTGAGAACAACCAAAGTGCATGATGTCCCAATCAAGTCCGTACGGCGCATGCGAGGACTCGTAATCTGAGAATGGTTTGCGAAGACCGGATGCGCGTAGTCCTCGTGCTAGTGATTCGAACTGGCTCTTGATATGGATATCCCTGTACAGTGTTAGTATGCAATCAGAATGTACCGACAACAGAACATACCAGTCAAGATCATCCTCGAGAATCAAAGCAGTTTCGATGCGATTGTCGATGATATACCGGAATATATTCATATGGCTCCGCCAACTTCCTAGATAAGGATAATACTGTTCCTTCTCAAACTTCCTTGCTCCAGCTCCATAAGGATACGCTTTGTGATCAACATTGTCAGAAACCACACCCGGAATCGTAGCAGTGATCTTTATCCCTGTGTGCGCTGCAATCAACGAAATCGCGTCCTGACGATCTGTCCGAGAAGGCAGCGACAGCAACAACACTGCTCCAAATCCTAAAGTGTCGTTATGCGTGTCCTTCACCACATCGTGAAACGCCAGCGCAGCAGGAAGTGGCTGCGCCTGAATCGCAGGTCCTCCGAAAATGATCAGGACTATCAGCACCAACGCGATAGTCGAAATTCCCACAGCTAACTTTATTGGCACACGCGAAAGCGAAACTAAGAAGCCTTTCGAGTTCATTGTTGTCATCCTGAAGACTCTCTTTTTGCAGACTGGTGATCTGTCTGCTCAGGATGAGAAGCAGCCAGCAGCCCCCTTCGCTGTGGGTTCCTCCCCACCGTTAGACAGAATGGATCCAAAGCTGGGTGCGAACCAGATACCTGGATTCCTAGCCCTTTCCGCAATTGGCCTTTTGTCAAGACAATAAAGTTTTTAAAATTTTATATTGCCATTGCTATTGTCTCAGAGTGTGTTGATGTAGTGCAGTTGAAGTGCTAAGTGTGCAAATCATATGCCTACCAAACAACTCTTGGTTAGTATTTAAGTAGCCGATCCACTAATCTGGCGCATCTGCCAGTTGAATGTGGTGTTGAACGTTACTGAGTCAGAAACAGCAAGTGTTAAAATATATAAAATAATATTTTATTCGAGGTATTTTGTGTTTTTATGTGATGAACTATTAAGACTACTAGAGAGCGGTAGTATTGCTCAGGTTTGTTGTTATTGTATAAATGAATCCCTGACTTAGATTGAGTGAGACCCCTTAATAACCGAAAATACATTGTCTGAAGATCCTTCCTGTTGTCTAGGAAACCCAGGAGTGCAAGACAATCAAATAACGATATGATACTTAACGGCGTCAACATAACTACAACCTTATGCGTCTTTTACGCGTCCGTGACGCGTCTTTTCATCCTTCATCTTATTTCTGTCTTTCGCAGGCATTTTTCAATATTTCCTGCTGAATTGTGTCAATTATGACAAAACTGCGTTCTCCTTTTCCTTTAATCATAAATGCAAAAGTCAATAGAAATATTCATTTTTAATCATATTCACTCACACGGCGAATTACTCCGCACGTAAACGCGTTGGTCATTGCATCGTGTTGTTTGTTCTAACCCAATCGTCCTTCGCTTATGATAGCCGGCGAGTTCGATATTTTAGACGCGCTCAACGCTCATCTTTTTTCCAGTGCTTCCTTTCTGTAAAAGATTTTTATACCATTATTAACCATAAAAAGTTCATTCTGTCATTCTTACAGTATTCTGTTGTGAATATGACGATCATTACTTTACGCATTTGTGTTAATCACCGAATCGACTACACGGTTTCACGCTCTTCTCAACCTCCACGCTAACCCACTTTCAGTATTATGTAAATACAAGAGGCTAGTGTTATTACGTAATATATGACATATATGTTTAGTGAGGAAGAGGAATATATTCAATAAAATACGCATCTAATAAACTCTACCCTCAGAAGCATCCTGCTTAACAAAATCCTTCTCCTCCGTGCTCACAATCTCATCGCTATTATATGCCATCGATCCATTCTCGCCAACATCTCTAGCCTCGATAACGTCAGAGTCTGGGTACACTGCAAAATCAAGATACGTCTCCTCAGCAGGCCAAAATCGGCACAGAATATAATACGAAAGACAAGCGGCACCAACACCATAAAAGTATCCCAAATTGTACAAATGAGTGACTCCAGCGGAAACAGAGACAGAAGAGTTCACAGTGGGGATGAAACCGGGAAGAAGCGGGACCCAACCAACGAAGAAAGCAAGCACTCCACGCCAGTTGGTACCAAATTTGTTGTATCTGTAAATTCCGTTCTTGTCGTACATTTCCCATACATTGTACTTTTTCTTGTGGACAAAGTAAAAATCCGAGAGCAAAACTCCGACAAGAGGTCCAAGCCAAACTGAGTATCCAGACATGAAGTCCAGGAAAGCCGGCGCAGAGGTAAGAATGTTCCAAGGAGTTAACGCCCATGAACCGAGAAACGCAACAATAATTTGACCGCGACGGATGTTGATATATTTCGGGAACAAACAGTTTAAGTCGTTTGCAGCCGAGACAGAGTTGGCAGCAATATTAACACCAATCTGTGCAATAAAGAAGAAGAAGGCACAGAAGAAAGCAGCGGCACGACCTCCCTTGCTGGTCCACTGGTCAATGAACAACAATGGATCCCAAAGAATCTCATTGTACAAAATCTGCGATCCGGAAGCAACAACAACACCAAAGAAGGTGATCAAGCAACCAGTGGCAGGCAACACAAAGAGAGTGATATAAGCAGACTTGTTTGACTTGGCATAACGAGTAAAGTCAGGAACGTTAACGGCAAGAGTGGACCAGGTTCCGATGTTGGCATAAATCCCAGACAAGAACGTCCAAGCAAGAGCTGAACCCTTCAGGGTAGTCTTCTGCGCCCACAAGCTCTGGCTGCCGCTGACACCAACCTGGTGAACAGTCCAGCCCATGATGGCAAATCCAATGATGGGAGTGGTAATAGACTTGATAGTAAACAGCCACCTGAGGTGCTGCATAGGAATAAAGTGAAGAGGTAGAATCATGACAAAGTAGACAGTATAGGCAACCATCATCTGAGTATCGATGTTGGCGTTAGCAGCCATTGTGTTGGTCAGGTTGTGGAACGAGGGCCAGATGGCATAGATCATTGAGCGAACACACTCTCCTCCGGTGTAGGCCTGGATACCATACCAGAAGATACCAACAATCATACGCATGACAATCATGACATAACTAAAGTAGTAGCCAAATCAAATGCGAGATTGAAGCGAGAAGTTGACGTGGTATGTTGAGCCAAAGACACCGTTGAAGACAATAACAATAGCAACAACAAGCTGAGCAAAGGTAATACACAGTAACGAGTCACGCCATGACAAGCCAACTTCCATCAACGAAGCAGCGTTACGGAATCCAGAAGGAGAGAAGTTGTCACTAATCCAGTACATCACATAGTTGTGAGTGCGCCATGTCCGTCGCGAAACAGGCACGGGGTCCAAGTCTAGCATGCACGTTAGTACATAAACACTTCCAGTAAAAGTATAGTCATACCAGCATTCGAGTTACGTCCTTCACTAGCAGAGTCCAGCTCGATACGCTTGAGCATGCGTGACCATGCGCTGCCCGAAGGCTTCTCTTCTGCTGAAGACATTGTTCACAGCACAAACAGATACAGAGTCAGTGAGGCATGACAGGGCAGCCATTTATATATACACACAGCAGCAGAGCTAGCCTGTCGTCGAGACATAACAGACAAAAGTATAGATAGCGAGCCTGCCAGCTCGTGGCTGCCGGATATCGGTCGGAATAGGCTCCCGAAGCGCCATATCAGCCACCCAAGCAAGCCTGCAAGCCACCTTATCGGCTACCCTTGCAGAGCAGCTCGGTAGAGTTCTACACTGGATCCTGCTTAGAGTTTGATAAGAGTCCAAAAAGAGCTGAAGAAAGTCTTTGTTTTGCGTATCTAGTTATCCGGAGGCAGGGTAATCGCGCCCCGTCGGCCTCAGAATTTCGGACGCTTATTTCGCTGAGCGCCAAATCTGCGCACGGACCCACGCCTCAGATTGAGGCGCGCAAGCCAAGGACATAACACAGTGATCATTTAAAACAGACCACCGAACTCAGCAAGAGCTCCCAGTGAAAGAAATCGTGTGCTGTGCCTTGAGCTGCGTGATAGCAGAAAGTGGAGTGGTAGAGTGTCCGGATTCAGCGAAAGACCGCACTCTAACACAAAGATCAGACGAGACTAGCACACGTGCGCGATTGACCTGCCTTAGATTGTGGCTTACGGCTTGCCGTATTCGAAGCTGTTGATAAGGAGCGCAAATTGTGCCGGGCCCGTGCTCGAGAGTCATAAGCCAGCCGGACTCGTTGATACGCCTGTATCGGCGTAGCCCGACTGTGGGCGTTGATGGCTTACACCTTAAACGTCTGGAGATCATCTGGTTCAGTGTGCAAATCTCAACCGCTGGTAGATTAAACGAATAGAGCTTCAACAAGTCCGAATTACCGTCAAGTACTCTCTAATCAGCTACTCCTGATAGCCGGTATCGCATAGTTTCCCCCTCACGGCTGTGCTCTCGCACAGAGCCATATCGGAGCATATGACTAGTGAAACGCCTAATTGACCACATTGTAGCGCGTGCCAGATCGTCTCGCATAAGAATTAAGCTACAATAGTCTGCATCGACAAAGCCTAGGCGTGGGACTGATAGACAATCGCTGGCCGTGTGCGGGAATACTCGCCAATGACCCTCATGTGTCGCCAAATAACGTGATAGAAAGTTAATAGCTTCACGCTCTCTAGACGATCCAGCACGAGTGTCTAAGCGTAGTTTTTATCTTTTTTATCACGGACTCTTATCATCTTGCGAATAGATTCTTGTCTGAGAATAGACACCTTGTTATCAAAGTGAAACAATAGCTAGATTAATCACTTATCTAGCTAAACACTCTAAGATTGACTGGGCTTAATCTCAATCGAATCTGGTATCCCGGAATAGCTTCACTTACCACTCACAATGCATAGCAACCAGATCTATCAGAAAAATCTTAGTGGAGATGACTGGCAGCAATTTTATTTTTTAAGAGCCTCTTCTAGTTACTATACCCAATGACAATTTAGGCCCGAGAAGACTCTTAGACCGTGTTGCATTCATTATTGCGTTCTAATAGTGTGGCACGCTATATTTTACGGGAGTACAGTTGAGATGCGATCTTTTTTTTGCGCTGTTTTTCTTTAATTAGTTTGTGACTCCTATGTTGCTCGTGGACAGGCGTAAATGGGCTGACGTAATAATTTGGTAATAATTTATTGTAAGGACTTACTAATCATAGCTACTACAGTGGAGCGCTCAATGTTCATATGTGTTTCCTGGCCAGTATACTCAATATGTTCCTGGTCATCTTCCGATTTGGCCTTCATATATTTTACTCCTGTGCGTTCGATGCTTCGTTGGATTTCTAGGAGTAGGGTAATCTGTGTAACGTATGCTTGCTCTATTTCAGTGGTCATCTGGTGTGTATCAGTATATTAGATGTCTCCTCTTTGGACATATAAACGCCTTTTTTCATGGCAGATATCAATAATCCTTACGTCTTATTATGTATTAATGTATATCACTATTATACCTTGGTAATTCTTGAGAGTAAGATAGATTTAGGTAACAAACTTCGAATGAGGGTATGTGGATGCGGTCTAGCAAAATTAATGTAACATTATACAATTAAAATCATAGGTACATCTTCTGATATGTTTCATATCGTCATTAAAGTAATCGTACGCATAATATAACTCCAACAAAATGAGCCAACGATAGCAGACTCTTTGTAAGCAACAACCACCGCGCAATTTGTTGTGACAGTCATGCTCCTTGCCTTGCCCTTAATAATCCAAAAAAAATACCTTTAATTTGGAATTAATTTTTGATACAATTTGTAATTTTTTATTCCCAGTTTATAGATCTAATCGATATTTTACGGAAGTAAAATGAGAACACTCTACCTTATCTGCTCGGCTACCGAGCGGCTTGAAATTGATAACCCTGCCAAACGGCATCTCACTTTCGTAGGCTCAGCATTAGACATCTAATCAGACATCTTACCCTCGTACGCACGAGATTTATATTCAAAAGCGCATCACAACCACCACCCGTATAACAGCAATTGGTACATGCCTTGGTAAATTGGATTATATGGTTTCTCTTGAGACTGTTATTGGCGGTATCGCCATTGTGGTGGCAGGAACAGTCATTTATCATTTAGTACTCGCACCAAAAGGATCAGCGCCTTTGGTCAAAGGCTCAATACCGGTCCTCGGTGTTGCGCTTTCGTTTGTGAAAAATCCGTCCAAATTTTTAGATTCGAAACGAAAACAATTGGGATGGATTTTTGAAGTTTATCTGGCGGGTCAAAGAATGACTTTGCTGTCGGATCCTGTCTCTGGAAATAGACAGGCGTGGATGAGCAAGGATTTATCGTTAATTCATTTCATTATTTACGTCGACAGAACATTATTCGCATACTCAAAGCGCATTACAGATAATATTCCATTTCTTGAGACGGCTGCAAAGAAGTTGGTGGGTCTCTTGACAAGCAAAGTGGAAATGAAAGATACAGTGGATATGGTTCGTGCAGAGTATCTTAAACTCATCGATGAGAATTCAGAGTTTGCGAAAAAAAGTGGAAAGGAGGTGGATTTGTACGAAACCTGCAGATACAATATGTTTTACGCTTCGTCAGTTGGTCTATTTGGTACTGCGTTTCCGGTAGATAATATTTACGAGCCATACATGATATTTGAAGACAGCATCATGAAATTTCTAAAATCATATCCAAAATTTTTGAACCGTGAAGGGTATGCAGGCCGCCAAAAAGTTCTTGACGAGCTAGGAGCTTACTTTATGGATCCAGTCCGAGTCAAAAATTCTGCGCCGTTCGTGCAGAAAATGTACGAGCTCTTTCAGTCGACTCCGTATACCTCAGCTGAAGACTACGCTGGATATTTCTTCTCTATTATTTTTGCGGCAAAATCAAACTCAGTTCCTGGAGCATTTTGGCTTCTTGCAGAAATAGTGAACAATCCGGAATTAAAGCAGGAAGTGGAACAAATCATTGCGAATAATTATAACAAAGAGACTGGCGATTACAACTGGGATGTGCTTATGGAGGATCCACTTCTTGATTCTTGTTTCAAAGAGACTCTTAGAATTAACGCAAATATTGTGTCTGGTCGTCTTGCTATGAAAGATATGACACTCAGGGTATCATCTAAAGATGATCCGAACCCGAAACCACACTTTGTCCAACAAGGCACTCGTCTGCTGATTTTCCAGAACCAAATGCACTGGGACTCTGATGTTTACCCTGAACCAATGGTGTGGATGGGCAAGCGCTTTTTGGAGGAGAATATGAATAAACTACGTATTCACTCTGACAAGGCAAAGCCGTATGCTCCTTGGGGAGGTGGTGCGCATACTGTAAGGATCTTTCTATTGAGTTAATATACACTGCTGATTAGCTATAGTGTCCTGGTAGGCATCTGGCCAAGGTGGAAGCTTATGCCCAACTCACATACATACTTGCACTCTACGACCTCACACCAGTAGAGGAGATTCCACAGCCAATTATCGGAGATCGTTATGGCGGTGGACTTTTAAAGCCTGCGCGGGGATACAAGGTAGCAATAAAGCGCAGAGAGACGAAGCTCGGTGCGTAACATAGTTGAGAAGTTTATGAGTGCATACCGCGGTATAAAATGACTAGACAGTATTTAATAGCAGCTATTGCTGAAATCTGAGGAATTGTATAGATAACGACTACGAACCCCAATATAACACGCACATATACAGTCAGCAAGAAGGTAATCATTATTGATGGGGTAGTTTTCACTTGGTGCTCCACTCTAGCGCATTCTTTTTATTTATTCAAAATACTGTGCTATTACCTACTATTGCAACCATTTCTCTTAAAGCGAAAGGAAGTTAGTTGAAGGACTGGGTTAGAGTAGGTCATGATAGTATGGGAAATAATAATAAGATAATACTAAGATAAATGGAAGCGCGATGCTATCTATTTTTCGCTTGAATGTGCGGATTACTACTAGCTATGAATTTTACACAAGAATACACCTCAGCCGATATGAGGCAGTATCTTATGAACACTGTAAAGGTGGTGTGCGTTGGGCTTTGACCTAAAGCGGGAAGTAGTCCGACGTGAGGTTCTTCTGTTTAGATATCTAATATGTACTATATCCTGATACGCAACTATTGTCATAGATCACATGATCAACCTCTCCAGGGATTACCCTGGAAGCCTCATTACGAGAAGGCCAAGCCTCCTTCGCGGCATAAAGTGCATTGAGTATCTCCGCATCTAATCCGTGCTGTGCCTGTTAGGCGCAACAGTGCGCAGGTGATCTGATGTTAGGGTTAGTTTAGAGTTCGTGGAAGACATAAAAGGAGGCCACTTCCTCCCCCAGATTCTGATTTCCTTTCGCTCGGGCGTCAACGCGGCAGGATCGCAGGGCACCTGGCCGGTTGCAGTAAGGTCCCCCCTGCTTCTGGGGCAGGTAAACAGATGATATGGTTCCCTCATCTGTGGAAAGGAAACGAGTTTGCTACTACTCGTTGTGGTCTCGAGTTCGCGGGGCCGCTGATGGACAGCTTGGATAGTCGCATGGTCTGCGACATAGCTGGTCAGGTTATGATTGCCTTTGTATTGAGCTAGGAAGCTCTGTGGGGTCTCAGGCGCCCTGAGGAAGGGCTGGATATTCTGCACGACTGCTAGGATTGCTCTTTGGTCATCTATATACGGAATATATGATGGATGATAGATCGCACTATGGATTTCAAGATTTGTAGAGTGAGATTCGCTTTGAACGTCGGATTCATTGCGAGGGCTTGTCTGTTTAAGGAAACAGTCAAGTTGATATGTGCTTTTTTTTCGCGGAAGAGAGCATACATTGTCTGCTGTAACAAAGGGATCAGTCGACGACAGCGGTCCCACAAAACATGATGAGTTTTGAGGGATGTGGTTATGGATTTTGTCTTTTACAACCACCGGCAGTGGCGTTTTGCCAGGCTGCTGCGTATCTATTGGTGATAACCCATATCACAGTTTGTGATCGGCTAGGCACTAATAGGAGGACTGGATATATCAAGTATAGTATTCAGAGAATGATAAATGAAACCGACTCTACCTCTTTCTATATATTTGTTGCTAAATTTCTGTAATTGTAGTAATTCAGCGTAGATTGTGCTATCAAGTTCTGATTCTTACTGTGCATCCAATGTGTATCTAGCACAGACTATGACTAACCAATATCAGAAACAGGGAAGTCTATGGGACTAGAACGAATTGTGTTGAAAAGACACCACTTGAAGAGATCATTACAATTAGAAAGACGTTGGTTTAATTCCTACTTTGCGATGAGTGTTCGTATTAAGAGTTTTAGGGTTTTTGTGATTTTGGGACTTTTGTATTTACATCATGCCGTCTATAAATATATAATCAATCAATCAATCAACCTAGTCCTGATACATTCTTATTATCAAAAACATTCACATATAAACAGCCCAATATCTCCTCCATCATCTTCCTATCTCTAACAAATCCATATGAACCGAATCCCAGCTAAGGACAAGTACTCAACTCCACCTGAAGCACAGCTGAATGTGCGACCGTGTGTACGGCTACTATTTTCATCACGTGATCGATTTAATTCCTCATGATGACAACGGCAGTTGATAACTATTTATTAGACATGTCTGTCTGGTCAGGAGCAGTTTTGCAGAGTAAAAAAACCATGGCTCAGGAATCTACAAAAGTGCTGGTAACTGGCGGATCGGGCTACGTTGCGCTACAGTTGATCAGCAAGCTTCTGGGAGCTGGATACACTGTGAACACTACAGTCCGCAGTTTATCCGAAGAGGCGGTGGTTCGCAAAACTTTGACTGATGCTGGTGTTTCTGGTACTGACCGGCTCAAGTTCTTTGCTGCGGATCTAGCAAAAGACGAAGACTGAAGTGACGCGGTTAAAGGTTGTACGTACGTACAGCACGTCGCGTCGCCGTTTGTGTTTAGTCCTACCATACGAGAGGATGATGTGATCATTCCTGCGAAAGAAGGAACACTTCGAGTGATGCGGGCTTCACGCGATGCTGGAGTCGCAAGAGTGGTTCTGACTTCGTCGTTTGCTGCTATCGGCTACGGATTTCGCTCGCATCCGTATGGCGGAACGGGCGGCTTGGGATTTCATGAAGAAAGACACGAGCCATCTTGAGTTAACAGTTATCAATCCTTCTGAGCTCTGATTTTTCTCCATCGATTAAGATCATCACGAATATTGTGGGCGGCACGATGCGTCGTTGTCCTAAGCTCTCTTTCGCAGTAGTTGATGTGCGTGATCTTGCGGATCTGTACCTACTCGCAATGACTGCGCCGAATGCAAAGAGCGAGCGTTATCTTGCAACTGGCGATGAAAAAGCTGTGTCGTTGCAAGGTGCGTCGACCATCATCCGTGAAAATCGCCCTGCATTTTCAACTGCCTAACCGGGTTCTTCATATTGCTGCTTATTTCAGTCCTACAGCTCGTATAATTCTGCCTGAGCTTGGAATTGTGAAGAAGCTTAGCAACGCAAAGGCGAAATCTTTAGGATGGAAACCGAGACCGATGAAGGGCACTTTCGTTGACACTGTTGACAGTTTGGTTAAATATGGTATTGTTTAGTACTCAGAGATTGTGTGTAAGTTAGTGATTGTAATAGAAGACTGATGAGTGCGAATGGTGTAAGTTGGTACGAAAGAAATTGAATTGCTGTTCTAGTTAGATATAAAATAGCTCTAGTATTCTGATATTCTGATAATCTGATATATTGCAGTATTTAACGGAAAGTGTTGTTTTTCTGGTTGAGCGAAAAAATTCTAGCATACATGGGTCCTGAACTGCGCCCTGAACGCCAGAAAGCTTTGACTCTGGTTCGTGCTGAGTTTTGCTCGCAAACGTGCGCCGCAAAGGAGTGCGCGCAGCACTTCACCCCACAGTCATCCAATTCTAAACACCATCACCAGTCCACAAACAGCACAAACAGCACAAACAGCACACAGTACACAGTACGGTATAGCATAACAGAGTGCTAGCTAATGCCGCCTGCGGACTCACACCATGACGAACTGTTCAGGGCCTCGGCTGAGCAGCCACCGACAATGACGTGGGCGCAAGAACACTGCGAGTTCGAGAAGCCCTCAACGCACAGAATTGCTAAATTGGCAGCAGCAGATGATTTGTATTCGTCTGGAAGGTGCTGTGTGTCAAGGTTTTTGAACGAGTTCAAGTTAAATGCGCGGATGAACCTGAGCAAGAAAGTGTCGGATCTTGAAGTGCTTTTGATGTTTGTCAACCAACTTGACGGAGCTGCTTTGGCATGGGCAAACAAGTATTTTGAAAAGAAGCTAAAAGACAACAATGATAAGTGGACTACAGATCCAGAGCTGTTCAGAAACTTTTTGAACGAATTTCGAGTGATTTTTGGAGAGAGCAGCAAACCCGCACCAAGTCGGATCCACCTCGTCCAGCAAGAAGACGAGTCAGCTAAGGAATTTCTTGAACGAGTGATCTATTGCATTGGATCGATTGACCAGAGAAATCTCAAACTAGTAGATTCATATGTTCAAGGACTGCGGCCAAAGATTTATGCAGCATACAAAAAAGCCTATCTTGATGCGAACGACTACAAAGACAACGTACATGAAGTCGCTGAAATTGCTGACGGTATTACTCATTTAAATGAGATGTACAAGATATGGACGAATAAATATGATGTAAATCGGGAGGAATGGGTTGATCCGGATGATCTATAGGTGCTTTTGGTTGGGTGAACATTGCATATTGTTATTGTTGTTTATAAGCTATTGCATGCAATAAATTCAGCTCTCTGCTTTCATACGGCGTTTAAAATCGCCAGGTGTTTCGGGCTTTTTCGAATGCTGCCATATCCCTAGACGCTTCTTTCGAGCTTGATCTTCGAGGAGTTGATATTGCGCTTTCGATGAACCAAAAGTCGCGTTGCGATTGCTTTCGTATACCATAGCCCATCCTGCTTTGAGCATTTCTGCGGAAACATCTTTACGCCCAAAGATTGTCCATATTGAAGCTTTTCCTACTGCTCGATGATACTGATCTAGCAAATCAAGACGGACTGAGACTTTTCTCCCAAGAACGTAATTCCTGAGCCATTCTTTTGCCTCTCCACTGTATTCTTGCGCTGGATGTCCAAATGACGCTGATTCCGGCGCATCGATGCCGCAGAGTCTAATATGAATTGTTTGGAGAGAAAGTTTTGGTTGGCTGTGTTGTTGTTTGGAGAGTAGATTGCCGAGTAGTGATCGCTCTTCTTTGTGTCTTGATTTCTGTGTGTTTTTAGAGATAGTCTTTGGATTCCACAGGTGAGCATAAGGAATCTGACGTAGCCAGCCCCAGCCTGCCAATACTCCACCTGGAGTATGGTATATTCTGAAATTGTCAGCGTCTCCTACGCTGACTATCCGCCCACGGATCGTCGCTTGTCTGCGATACAATGAGGTAGGCACATCGACTGCTGTTTTGTAGCGCCGTAGATAACGAGTGTAGAAGAACGCTGAACCACAGATAGTTCCAGTCAGGGCAAATGTAGGCAGTAATATCTCTGGAGAAAGCACACTGTTTTTCTGTACGGACAAGATGTTCTCTCTCTGATGCTGCCCCAGATCTGCACTCTTCTTGTCCTTCCTGCTTCCGCTCCGCTCATGACCATGTAAACCGCATTCTTCCACCTTACCAAAAAATCTATGAGTACTCCCACCAAGCATAAACCTGTCACTGGCCTCTCTTTTGCTATTTGGGACTCATAGCACGAGTTACGCGTGCGCTGTTGTTTACCTTGCCGCTCTGTTTATGAGCGCGTAGCACTCAAGTTGCCCTAACCCTCCAAGCTGAGAACTGAGAGAGCTTCGACGAGGCGTCAGCCAAGTTGATGGATGGAGTTTACTACAGCTCAGATATCAAATATCAGATACCACGATATTATACAATTGGCAATTGATAATTGACAAATGGCAGACGTAATTGATCAGCTTCGAGCCGTTCACAAAAGCTCAGCTTTTCTGTCAGCCACCCGGGAAGAACTGACAGAGATCTACGACAAATCTTACCGGTTCATCACTTCAGGCGTCGCAGCCCGGAAACTTGACGCAGCTGATCTGTTTGCGATCTTTGAGTTGCATTTTTATTTGGCGTTGTTGACTTCTCACGATGTTGAGGCGTCAACGATCTTGACTACGCTGTCAGATCGATTTGGAAGTGAGTCGCCGCGGGTTGCTGTGCTGCAGGCTCTGTATATCGAGGCCACGGAGTCATTAGCCAAGGCGTTGGAGTTCATTGATAAGCGTCAGGCGACTGAGATTGGAGCGTGGAAGCGGAGGATTGCAATCTTGAAGACGACTGCGTCGTCGCCTACGTCTGGCGTGAATGTGCAGTATGTTGCAGAGCTGCTGAAATTAGTGGATTATGTTCCTTCAGATGCAGAGGCCTGGTCAGAACTTGCGCATGCTTATATCGGAGCTGCAATGTACCCGCAGGCGGTGTTTGCGCTTCACGAGGTTCTGTTGTTGTTCCCATTTGCGTACAATATCAATGCGTTAGTAGGCGAGACTACGCTCAAGTTTGCTTCTAGTCTGCAGGCGCAGGGATCCGGTGCTTTGGCAGAGGAGAAGCTGATTGAGGCTGTCAAGTTCTTTTTGAGATCAGTGGAGTTATGTGACGGATATGTTCGAGGCTGGGCTGGTGTTTTAGCTGTAAGTACCGTCATGTGATATGAGTACATTCAGTATACTTCATGCACATTCTAATTTCTTACAGGGAAGCACAAAGATTCTACAGCAGAGTAAATTAACGGCCGACGAAAAGCTGTACAAAATGACAAAAGAGATGGCACGAAAGCAGCTGCAGGAGATTATTGACACGAAGGATACCTCCGCTGAGGATTTATCTGCCGCTGAGGTTATTTTGGCCAGTTACAAGTAGGAGTAGAGTGGTGTGATAGGGATGTAGTTTGTAATATAAATGCATTGCAATTCAGCTTTTTATTCTAGAGATCTCTGTCATTGTTTCGACGACGGGGAGCTGCTCTGCCACCCAGTTTGCATCGCGTAGATAGAGACCCAAGTCTGCTGAGGCTGTTCTGATTTTCCGTCTAACCTTTTCGTAAGAGTCTTGTTTGACTGTGTATTCTCTTAAGATTGTGTTGTCAGCGAATTCGACGAAGAGCCGTGTATCGCGTATTCGAAACAGGACGTCGTCTACGCGCAAGAAGAAGCGGCAGAGAAGCAGAAGACGTTCGTGCATTACTCTTATTTTAACGCTGACCATAGCAATCCCATTATCTCCTAGCTCGTCTTCGAAGAGGACGATGTCGTCGAAGAAGAGGATTGGATCTGGTCGGCGGAGTCTGTCGAGGGGAATTGACTGTCGAGTTGGTTCGAAGAGGGAGGATGGTGATGGGGTTCCTTGGTAGGATGTTGTGTATGTCCAGTCAAATTCTTTGACGACACGGTGTACGTCTTCGTTTGATTGTTTTCTGCATATTGGTTAGTGATTAATGATAGAATAAGAGAGATCACATACTTGTCGTTCATCCAAGCTTCAGAGTAGGCAACTTTCACCAGCCCGCCTTCAGGATTCCCATGCTTGACTACCAAATCCAGCGCATCAACGGCATTGAACCCCAAACTCCAACCACTTTTATGCGCAACGACAATGTAGTTCCTGCCAAAGATCATCTCCGGCATTGGGATTCCCAGACGAGCTGTAGCGCGGTCTATTTCATCCGCACTCATGATTGGTTTTTTGGAGGAGTAAATAGACCATCCTAGCCTTGAAACAGAGGGCTGTCCGAGAGAGGATATGTCTGAATTGTATAAGGGATTTGGATCTGAGGAAGGGAATGTGTATGCCATGATGGTTGTAGAGTGGAGGAGTGTTCGAGGAGCGTAACTTTAATTGCTGCTTAGGGGACACTACTCAGTACAATCACAGTGACAGTGACACTGTAGCCCAGAGTTTGCTCACGCTTCAGATATTTATTCTCTAATAGTTACATTATTATCTGTATAAAACACACCGAAAATAAAAAATATGCATTGAATGTAAACATTGAGTTCGGTGATTCCGAGGCAGTGCTCAAGGGGCGGTGTGACAATGGTGACGTAGCCCTGCCGAGGCATCCACATAAAGGGTCCGGCCAGATCCGCAGATCATCGTTCTTCTTCCTCAGAGATCCGCTCAATTTAAGAACAGGAATAAAAGAAAGATGTCTGCAGTTCTTGTGTCGAATATTGCTACAGAGGTTACGCAAGCCCAGCTTGAAGGATTCTTCTCGTTCTGCGGGAAGATCCGGGCGATCCATCTGGTTGATGCAGTAGCGCCGACCGGTGAGAAGAGACAGGCAGCCAGGATCCACTTTGTGGAGCAGGAAGCTGGGAAGACTGCGCTGATGTTGTCGGATACTGCTCTTGGGTCGACGAAAGTGCTGATTGAGCCGATTGATAACACGACAGACAGAGCGGCTGTTGAGCTGTCGCCAGATGAAAGTGATCCGCACGATATTGATCAAGAAGCAAAGCCCAAGAGTGCTATTTTAGCAGAGCTTATGAGCCACGGGTATGTTTTGAGCGACAAAGCGCTGCAGCATGCGACTGAGTTTGATCAGAAGCACGGAGTTTCATCGCGATTCAGCAAGTTTTTGTCAGACGTCGACACAAAGTACGATCTGACAAACAAAGCGACGACGACCGCGCAAGCCGCCGACGAGAAATACAATATTCGCGAACATTTACAACACACACATGGTGTTTTGCACAGGTATTTCGAGAAAGCGATGGATAATCAAGCGGGTTCGCAGGTTCGCAAGTTCTATGCGGACGCAGCGAAATCTGCCACTGATATTCATAATGAAGCAAAGAGATTGGCGGGGATTCGCGAGGGAAAGACGAATGGGAATGCGATTGATAATCCGCAGAAGGAGGATGAGCTTAAGGGGGAAACGCCTGAGAAGGCGGAGGCTTCTGAGGGGATGTCTGCTTAATTCTGACTGCTTAGCTGAATATGAATTAATATTGTGCAGCAGTAGTTGTTTGAGATTGTTATAAGTCAAGTGATGAATGAGTTGTATAATAATTGAAGCAGTGAATGTTTGGTATCAGTTAAGTGTATAAATCAATGAATAATAGTTAATGAATAATAGTGAGTGTTTGACAGCAGAAGTATTCATTTGAGTGGTTGATGATAATCGTAGTGAGTTGATCGTGTAATATGAATCGTATAGTCTGAATAAGGTATTATTGAATGATATATAATCAGTTATATCTATTGTGTATGTATCATGGGATTTTGTAGTCAGCAATTAAATATATTATCAGAATGGGAATGCGAGTGCAGTCCAGAGAACAGACACATGCAAATAATTACATAATCTACTTTTATCTGATTATCAAGCTGATATCCGATCAACGTTTAGGGTAAACTTTAATGAGTAGCTGATAAAATGACAGCGATTAATGAGCAAATAATATGAAATTGTACGCAGTGTAGAGTGCTATTATGTTGTTGCAGATAGTGAGTGAGTGCGGATAAATAGCAGTGGAGTGTAGATAGTGGGAAGTGTGCGGATATTGTTATCGCAATTGAGAAAATACAAGCCTGAGCACGAACAATTGAGCAGCAAAAGCAGAGCAAAAGCAGCACAAAAGGAGCACAAAAGGAGCACAAAAGCAGAGCAGACAATGTTTCAGTTTGTTTTGGTGTTTACGAGAATGTAAACAATCAAGCCTAAGCTCGAGCGATAGAAACGACGAGGAGAGATGACTCGTTAGCGGCGCTCGAACCTGAACCGCGAGCAGATAGCGATAAAGAATACTAAGAGAGACTAGATAAGGATTGGCAGAGAGTGACTATAAAGTAATTATACAGCAATCAGACAGTGACAGTTAGTGACGATTTGGTGAGATAGTATCATTAATATATATAAGATATACGCGGTGCTGGAAGCAGAACAGTGGGACGAAAACTCGCTTCGAAGGTACGTCACTGAGAGATTAGTGGCTTGCAGTGTTTATCGCGATGTATGTACCTAACTATAGACGTTCTCTGTTCTAATTATCCACTAGTTATATAGTAAATTATTCTGTTATATAGTGGTATAGTTTCTTACTTGTACTCTGTTTGTAAATTAATCTAGATAGTAGTACAACAGTCTATCATTACTGCAGTCTACTACCACAGCGCGCTAATGTGGACACTCAAGAGTTCAGGTATCTGCATTCACTCACAGCTCATTGGCCGCCCCGCGCCGCCATTGCCTCAAAGTCAGCGGCGCAGCGGTGGTCTCGACCGTTTTTCTGACAAACAGACAGAATAGGACAGTTTTGAGCAGAATAAATGGAGGATAATAGTGTTTGAGGAGGAGAACGAGAAGGCAGAGGAGCACTCTTTCAAGGCCTTCCCAGCGATAGCAGCGATAACAACCACAATAGCGCACAACAGCAGCGCGCAACAACACCGCTTCTTCTCTGAAAACACCCAAATCGTCTTAATAAAACACAAAAAGCACAAACAACCGGAAAAAAGCCAGTTTCTTAACGCCTAATCCGGACTAGTCTCCAATCTGATGCTGCCCAAAGCGGAAATAAAGCTCCAAGTCTGCCAGATAGAGTTCTGAACTGAACCGCGGTTTGCTGTTTATCTGCATTGTTCTTATCTTCTTTGGCAGTTATTAGTGAATATTATTAAAGAATAGTGATTGTATTACCATTATTCACAGAACTATGTTACTATAATAATACAATACTCCAAGTAGCTGCGTAGTGTGCAACCTTACAGCAAAACAGGCTCATTGGTGGCGTGGCGGTTCACACTCATTCTGCCCGTGCTCGTCCAGACTGCTCCTGATTAACTCTCTTCACCACTCTGCTCACCACTCTCCATACATTCCTACTCCATCCCAACTGCTCCTGCTCCTTCGTCAGCTCTTCTCAGCTCTTCTTCACCTTTTTCTCCTCCGTCGGCCATGCGCTACGGCAACGTCCTTGCTCAGTACTCCGTTCCCGCGTGGAAGGCCTACGCTGTCGACTACGATGAGTTCAAGGAACTCATCAAGAACACCGTCGCGCCTGGCGCCGGTGTCGATGCGGAAGACATCATCTACACCGCTCTTTCCGAGCAAATTGATCGTGTATGTATCCATACTGTTATTCTTTAGGTATTCTATCAGGCTGACAATTCAGGTGAACATCTTCGTCCGATCGAAAGCAGGCGAACTTGATCGCAGAATCCGTAGCTGCAACAAAGCTGTCGAAGCTATCTCAAAACAAGACGCTGCTCGCACTTATCCTGTCTCGAATGCTCAGCGACAGAGACCCATTATCAAGATAGAATACGAAATAGAAGCGTATGTCGTCTCAAATCCACGTCACCGTATTGTCTTCTTATGTTAACATGTGCAGAATCTACCAAGAACTTCAGTCCCTCTCGCGCTTTGTCAGTGCCCACAAAATAGGTATCTACCTCTCTCTTCTCCATCTCATGTACCTCTCTAACGTCTCCAGCCTTCCGCAAACTCGTCAAAGCATACAACAAACGGTCCAACACAGCCACCCTCTCCTCCAGCTTCACTGTCCTCCTCGACAACCCAAAGTCATTCGTAAAGCGCAACTTCACTCCCCTCATCGTCGAACTCTCATTTCTCTATGACCTCGTCCGTCGCTACTTCCAGTCCTCTCTGCGCTTCTTCTCACAGTCTCATCCTACTATGGGCGACCTAGACTTTGAAGCTTCCAGCTCTATGTCCTCGAACTCTGTCACTTTCTGGGTCCACGATGACAACTACGTAGAACTCGAAGTATACTTGCTCAAGTATCTATCAATCATGCCTAGCGAGTCTTTCTACCGTCGAAGTGCTTCTGAATACGAAGTCTTGTCAGACACCAGAATCGTCTTTCTCAACTCTGACAATGCCTTTGACCACATCACCACGCCAAAGAAATTCCACGATGAAGTTTCCAAAATCGTGGCTGATATTGACGTCGATGGCGCTGAAGCTGTCTTCTGCACTCCCAGCGGCGCTACATTAACCGGAAAGCGGAAATTTATCGAGAGTATAGTCAACTCCTCTGCTAGTCCTCAGGAAATGCAGCAGCTGGACATTAACGGCAAGTCAGTCGTCGCTTGGGTTAAGAAGAACTACGCAAAACCCTCCGTTGTGATTGGTGCAAAACGTGTTCGTTACGAGCAGATTGGAACCACCGGCACCACAGTCTGGGCATCACTCGACAGCGATATTAAATATCGCAGAGTGGAATCGGCTACTGGATGGACTGAGATCGGCACAGCCAGAGACTACTCCACCTTCCCTTATTCTGTACTCGAAGTCCGCTGGCAAGGCTCGGAGCCGAAGTGGATTTACGATCTGAGAGCTTCGCACACCGTCTACGAAGTCCCTGGATTCAACTACTTTTCACATGCTTCTAGTATGCTCAGTCTGTCTACCCAGCAGCCTTCGTGGGCGCGTCTTCTTGTTGAGGATATTCATAAAGTTCCAAAGCAAACACATACGCCGCGTCTCTCGACCCGGAACTCGTCAACCAGATCCAGCCAGGCTCGAGTCTCGTCTTCGTCTTCTTCTTCGGCTGCTACTGTCGAAGGAAATAGCAGTGTCGAGACACCGCCAGAAAATATGCCAATCACTGTTGCTAATGCCGCTGTCGGTGGTTATCGTGACAATTCGACCGTACGCGGCGCAGGACAGCGGGCATCTTCGATCATCTCCTCCATCTTTTCCGGCCGAACTTCCTCCCCATCACCGGCGCCTAACAAAAAGAAAGCACCACCGCCAGAGGCTATTAGAGCTGCCCAGCTTGGCCGTGCTCGTGCCGAACGCCAGGATGGTAAACGTCCTAGCCGTCGGTTGACGATTGTTCATCAGGAGAACGAAGCGAGATATTGGAATGAGTTTGATCATCCTGATGAGGATGATGAGGCTACCTTCTTTGTCGATGTCGAGAACTCTTCTAATGACGCGGGTGCTTTGAATAAGCTTTCGGACTGGTCTACCAACATCTGGAGCCGTGTGTCCAAGAAAGTTCAATCTATTAGTGATCTGGTTGAGGTATCGCCTTCTCGACGGGCAGCTCGCGATGCCGAGCGAGAGGGGTTGTTAGAGGACAATGATCACGATGTGAATGACGCTGTTGCTACTCGGATTTTCACATCTCCTGTCGATCTTGAATCCGGAACTCATCAGCATTCCAGACTTGGATTCCAGGATCCCGAGTCTTTAGACCGAGCTCTTACTATGTTCTACGCGGTTTCTTTCAGTATTTCGTTAATTCTTGTCGGAATTCTCGACGCAATCATTTTTGTCGGTCAGCACTCCGCTGCGCCCTTGTACGTATCGATGCTCGCATCTGTCGGATTAGTCTTTGCCGAGATGATTGCATTAGCAGGTGTTACTGCCTACCTTTGGAGACATACCGTTCCTGGAGCGCTTCACCAGATTTTTGTGTTTATGGCTATGCTTACTATCGTCTGTGGAGGCGTTGGTGGGGTTTTAGTCATTTTGTTTTAGACATTGTTTTAAGAAACGATATGGCACATCGCATGCCTAATGGCCTAACGAAGCAGTATTTCTTATTTTTGGTTGTGGGTTCAAGTTGCATTGGCATAGATTTTTTTTGTTGCTGAAAAGGAAGTTGGTGATAGACGGTTATAGTGAGATCAAATCAACATCTCTCTTTTTATTTCATGTGCTCCTGACATTTTTTAATTCTGTGTATATTATTAGATATCATTGTCAAGGTGTTTATTTCACTTGTATTTTTGCTTCGTGTTTTGCATATCATGTCCATTCATTTTTCATTCTTAGCTTACATTCATTGTTGTTCTTTGTTGTTGTTGTGGCGAGCGCATAGAGTCGCGGTAGTGAGATATCATGGTTTGATTAGGTTACTAATATTGAGTAATATATCATTATTAAGATGTAGATATAGATGAATTGTAAATGTAGATGTAGATTTGTGTAGTTGAGGAGATGGTGGGAGTGTGACTGACTGGTTATGGCAGTGTATTTATATCAGCTGTAAAGTGAGTCGGATGCTTGATGATTGAGATTTCAATAGCTGACATAATACGATTATTCTTGAATTCTTGTTTATTTTTGCAATTTTCTTGTATTTTTAAACTCTTCAGCTGCTTTTCATAATGAACATAGAGTCTGAAATAAAGGTGGTATTTTCAATTTCCAAATCAGGTAAACGATAAGTGGTGCGCCGCTCGATACGCTTATCCGACGTATTCACACTCATTCTCCCTCACCAAACTTCTCCAAGTAGAAGCCCTTTCTTGACGCGGTGTTTGTCGTTCTTTATGAAATGTACTTTGTTGTAAATTACAGGCATTTAGAGCAATAATTATATCAGAGACAGTCCACAGTCAGACGTCAAGTCCGCATTCAACATGGCACGGTTCTTCAAGAAAGGGTCCATAGGGCCGTCAGTTCTTATCGGGGTCTTCACGACAGTAGGCGGAATTCTTTATGGCTATGATACTGGTATTATCGCAGGAATTCTTGCTATGGATACTTTTAAGGAAGACTATGGCGAGCCAGATCCTGCGCATCCAGGCAGGTTTTACCTTCCATCCGCGCGCAAGTCACTAATTGTTGCTATTCTTGCCGTGGGTTTGTTTTCAGGAGCATTTTCTACTGGGTTCATTGCTGATCGGAAAGGAAGACGGAATGGGTTGATTTTGGCGTGTTTGGTGTTTATGTTTGGGGTTTCATTGCAGGTGTCGCGAGTTAGTGTTGAGATGTTTACTCTAGGTGAGTGTACGTGTTTCTACGCAGTGGGATTGATAGCTAATATCGACCAGGACGGTTTGTTGCTGGATTTGGCGTTGGTTCAGTTTCTTCGCTGGGCCCATTATACCAAGCTGAGATCGCACCCAAACACCTTCGCGGAGCCATTACAGCGGGCTATCATACAGCAAAAACGCTTGGAGTTTTGATTGCCTCGCTGGTTGACAATGGGTCTCGGAATCGGGATGGCAAGTCCTCGTATTTGATTCCGGTTTATATTCAGTTTGTGTGGGCGATTATTCTTGTTTCCGGATTCGTGTTTTTGCCTGAATCTCCTCGATATTTAGTCAAGAAAGGGAATTTAGACATGGCACGCAAGTCTTTATCTGTAATCCGTCACAACGACGAGTATGATATTTCAATTTCTGTCGAGCTTGCCGAGATTGAAGCCGCTGTCGAATTAGAACATGCGATGAGCGATGTAAAGCTGAAAGATTGTTTTGGCACCGAAAATAGACAACAGTATCGGATGATGATTGGACTTGTTGTGGGGGCTATGAGCCAGCTTGTCGGTGTCAATTTTGTAAAGTACTTCGGTACTGATTTTTTCATGCAAGCCGGGATCACAAACTCGTTTCTCGTGTCGATTGCAACGAATATGACAAGTTTCTCAATGACAATACCATCTTTGTATTTGGTTGAGAAACTCGGACGACGACCGTTTCTTATTGTCGGATTATTTGGATGTTTTTTAACTCAGTATATTATCGCCATCACTGGACTTGTTTTCGGTCGTGATTCTGATATTGCGAAGAGAATCCTCGTCATTTTCACGATTTTGTATATCGCAGTCGAATCATGTGGAGCAGGACCACCATTACTAGTTGTGCTAGGCGAGACTTTCCCGTTGCGCACTCGTGCGAAGAGTCTTGCGTTGTCGATTGGATGTGATTATTTTTTCAATTTTTTGATTTCGATTTCGACTCCGTTTTTAGTCGATGATACACCGGGTAGTTTGAATATGGGAACCAATGTGTTTTTCATCTTTGTGAGTTTCAATTAATTTATATATCAGTATAAGCACTGACTTTTTTTTAGGGCACGGCAAGTCTTTTTGGATCGATATTTATCCTTCTGTTTGTCTACGAAACCAAGGGTTTAACCTTAGAACAAATCGACGAGTTGTACATGTCTTGTCCTACAGCCTGGCAGTCAGCCGCATTCATTCCCGAGACAAGTCTTCTCGACGTCGCATTGTCCGACGATGAGATCGCTGTATTGAATGAGCAAGGAATGTTCCGGGTTGCAAAGTCTACTAGTGTGAATGTAGACGCCCTGTCGTTAGCTACGGTTGATTCGAACGGGAGAGTTGATAGTGATGCGGAAAGTATTGATGCGGATCAGGTGTTTGAAGAGGAGAGTGAGTCTGATCCGTTGATGAATACTTATAGATGATAGGTGTAGATGAGTTGTATAGAGGAGTGTGAAGGCGTTTTGCTCTGCTGGAGATTAGAGTGCTTTAGATAGATATAGATTTTTGCATAATGAGTAGTGTGTGCTTAGCAAAATAAAACTAAAAGAAGAGATTGTTGACGACAGCAACAAAGGGATGACAGGGGTCGCGATGTCATGGGTGCCAGCGTCTAGAACGAGGCAATCATGTCTTAGGCAGTGATAAGCAGCTCAATCAAAAAGATGTTCATAGTCTTCTCACTTCACACAACATCATGCCAGACTAGTTACAGTACCAACTCCTAGAGACTAAAGTATCAAGGGGTGTGGGGCTGCTGTTTGATCTGTCAACAGCGGCGCGCGAGACGAAGAGGTGATCCTCGAGCCGCGATGATGGCGGTCTGCAGGAGTCTATTGTTATGTTTCCGGTTTGGGATGAGTGTGTATGTTCCGTCACTGCAACAGCGCACACATTGCTGATCAGTTGCAAGACAATTGTGTAGCCATATACTGCTATATTAGATACTTATACAGCCCCTCTTATAAATAGAAATAATAGAATCAACAGAATAAATAGAATAAACAGACTAAGAACAATAAGTAATCGCAATCACGTGCAGGACCTGAAACTAAGTCGGGGCGCAGCGTAGCGTCGGCGACAATGACACTCGCCTGCGAACCTTAAATTGTAAGACGAGCTCATGTTGATGCCGCCACTATAAAGAAACAGCCGTCCAGCAAACCTCCTTGGTGAACTCATAACACAACAAAACAGCGTGAAAGTCATGGCCGGAGCTACTTCGACAAGTGTTTTCAGCGGGAGAAATCCGACGGCGTACGACGCGTCGGATCCGCTTGTTCTGTTCATCATCCAGGTCTGTCAGCTCTGATATCTCTGACTCCTTTCAAGCTAACATTCCCCCAGCTCGTGATTATTCTCGTGCTATGCAGACTACTACAGTATCCCCTTGCCTATCTTCGGCAACCACGAGTTATTGCAGAGGTTATCGGCGGTGTGATTCTGGGACCGTCAGTGATGTCCCGTATCCCTCACTTCCGTGATACCATCTTTCCAACAGCGTCGTTTCCTATTCTCACTCTTGTCGCTAACCTCGGACTTGTTTTTTTCCTGTTTTTGGTCGCCCTCGAGCTCGACATGTCTCTTGTCAAGAAGAACATCAAAATTGCTTCGACAGTCGCTTGCATGGGAATGGCTATTCCGTTTGGTTTGGGCGTTGCAGTCTCGGTTGGCTTGTACAAACAGTTTTCACATGAAGCCGCCGAGCCAGTTTCTTTCGGAATCTACGCCTTGTTCGTCGGTGTTGCTATGTCTATTACTGCTTTTCCTGTATTGGCTCGTATCTTGACCGAGCTTAAGCTGTTGTCTTCATATGTCGGAATCGTCGTCTTGTCTGCTGGTGTTGCGAACGATATCGTAGGTTGGATTTTGCTTGCGCTTACTATCGCCCTTGTCAATGCCTCAAGTGGAATCATCATTCTCTACATCTTCTTGGTCGTAATTGGCTGGGCCCTTGTTCTTTTCTTTGCTATCAAGCCACTTCTTCTCTACGCAGCCAAGAAGACTGGAAGTTTAGAAGCGCACGAGCCGTCACAGCTCATGATTTTGCTGATCTTCCTTCTTATCGTTGCTTCTGCTTTCCTTACTGATATCATTGGAGTACATGCTATTTTTGGTGCGTTCCTGGCTGGAATGGTTTTACCTGATGACAAAGAACTGCGAGCAGCTATTGCCGATAAGATTGAGCTTTTCATCACATTACTGTTCTTACCCATTTATTTCGTTCTCTCGGGATTGAACACCAACTTAGCTCTTCTCGACGACGGAATCACTTGGGCATACACGATCGGTATTATTGGTGTTGCGTTTGTATCAAAGTTTAGTGGCGCGACTGTCGGAGCCAGATTTACTGGACTGCAGTGGCGCGAATCGTGTGCGGTCGGCTCTTTGATGTCATGCAAGGGATTAGTCGAGCTTATCGTTTTGAACGTTGGTCTTCAAGCTGGTATTCTAAGTCAGAGAGTATTCACAATGTTTGTGGTCATGGCGCTTGTTCTGACATTCATTACAACACCTCTTACCTTGTGGATCTATCCCAATTCTTATCAGGAGAAGATGAAATACGTGCATGATGCCGAGATGCGACGATCATCCAGAGATGAGGAGACTCCAGCGGTTGAAGATTCAACTGCAACATCGACGCCTTCCGTCCGGCATTCTGTTGACGACACCGAGCTCGCGCCAGTCGCGACAGCCGAGAAGGGCTTATGGCGGAAGCAGCCATTACGGCAAATGAGAGCTGCGATCCGGTTCCCTCGTTACATTTGATTTTTTATATCTATTTTATAGAGTGCGGATTATGATTATATATATATCTATATTTGGAATTTGTCATGGATTATGGGTTAGTGATGCTTTATGTGTTTATGTTTCGGTTACCAACGTGGGCGAGTGAGTGGACTGTTTGTGGATTTGTGTATCTTTCTTTAGGTATTGCGGCGACTCAATGATTATTATACTTATATTTACTACTTTCAGTCGGGATCCAGTCTAAATCATTATTTTGGGAGGTACAATACCTACTATGTAGTCGTCCCATGCAGCTCATGCAGCATAGTGTAGTGACTATCGAGTGTGTTGGAGTCGCAAGAATGCGTATTGTTATTAGGAGATTTTTATGTAATTTGAAAATCGATTTGCTAATAATACGGTGAAACGAGCCAGAATTGATATTTTAAGGGTAAGGTTACAAAAAGTAATCGAAGCACCAGACAACAATCCATATTAAATATTATAAAGGTAAGGGTAAAATTACATAATAAATAATTAATAGAATGTGGATTTCCTGGAGAAAAGATCGGAGTTAAGTCCGGGTTTTTACCGGGGTTCCCCGCGTTTTCTTGCTAGTTTGCAGAAATGCGATTTGTCCCCGCGTTTGTGAGCGAGCACACTTGGATTCACAGGGTTGATGAAGAACGTACCTTTAATCTATAACTACTCGATGGGGATCAAACGGCAGCTTGTGGATGACACTGTTAGTGAGCAGCAACGGAATGGAGGAGGATACAAACAGACACGAACAGAAAGCACTGCGCAGCAGCCGCCAAATGTGTCCTCGCTGGAAGTCGTTGCAGCAGCAGCAGCAGCGGCAGCGGCAAATACTATCGAGGAATCAGACTCTGAGATGGAGATAATCGGAGTGACGACAAGAAAGTCAAAGGCATGCCCTGCTTGCCGAAAGCAGAAGATCAAATGCATAATGCCTTCGGAAGAAGAAGGCGGAGGACCTCCTTGCAAGCGGTGTAAAGAAAGAGGATTGCTGTGTTCGCCAAACAAGACTCTTCAAGCTATTGTGCAGGAACAAGCTAGATGGAACGCAAGAAACCTGAAACTGATCAGGAAGCTGTTTGGCGCCGTCAACGAGGCAAGAAGAACCATGAACATGGAGCCAATCATCGCGGAAGAGCTAGGAGAAGACAGTGCCTTGTTGAAAGCAGCCAGTCATAGCACACATCTAGCAGCGTCACCTCCAACCGTCAGATTTGCTAATATACCCCAGATCAAACCACAGGAGTTGGAGGAAGATGCAGATATTACTCTGCCGACTCCAGAGTCTGTCGCATCAGCTCCAATCCAGTCTCTATACGAAGTCACTCGCGTGCCACGACCATCTACAGCCTCTGACGACGGCTGTACTGTCGACATCTCACATTCTGGAATTGTAGAAAAGAATGATTTCATAGTTCGTGGTGTGATCTCCCTAGCTGATGCCGAGCGGTTTGGCAATCTCTATCTTGGACGTCTGGATCACTACTTCTTTGGCCAACTGGCTCAGAAATATATGAATTTCGCTAGTATCAGAAAAGACTCGACTATGCTCGCGCTTTGTGTCGTTACTGTTGGTGCTCTTCATGATCCGGCTGGTAGTGACTCCTATGAGCGACTGATCAGAGAACTCAAATCATTAACCGCGTCATCGATGTTTCGACCACGACTTGGTCCAGAGGATATCAGAGGATTCTGTGTTGGTGCATATTGGCTTTCAGATCTTTGCTGGATGCTGTCTGGTTTGGCTATGAGAAAAGCAATCTCGTTGCACTATCACCGAGACCATCTATCCCTGTCTGGAGAGAATGACACGCCCGATGCGTTTTTGCATTCTCAATTATGGCTCTTCACGTTTCTCTGTAACGAACAGATATCAGTTCTGCAAGGCGTTCCTCCATCAGGTGTGACGCGGGATTTCGTTCAGTGGCAGCAGCATATGGCGTCTCGGTTTGCCTCTGATGCAGACAAGCGCTGCGTCTCGCATATTGATCTTCTCTTCATCCTTTCTCGAGTGCGCGAGCTATATGGTCTTGACACTACCCGACCCATCCCAGAAATGCTGATCCCGCAACTACGAGAGTTTAACAGCCAAGTCGATCGATGGGCAGGTAGATGGGCGGGTAAACTTGCTCTTAACAAGACTCTTGGAAATTTCCCCAGCGAGGCAGTTCGGGTTCACTATCATTTTGCAAAGTTCTATGTATGCTCACATGCTTTCCGTGGTTTACGAACACAAGATTACGCGGATAGCGATAGTCCAGACACGAATTCCTCCCCGTCGTCGCTGCCTGGAGGTAGTCTTTTGACGCCAGACTTGCATGAACTCGCAGTCACGGCTATTTCGACCGCGTTTGGGATCCTCGAAGCGCTTCTTGATTCTCCAGAGCTGCAAGCTGGATTAGTTGGTGTGCCTCATTATTTTCACACAATGTATGCCTTTGCAGCAGTCTTTCTACTGAAAGTATGCACTCGATATCGTCAGCACATCAAAGTTGACCGAAAGAGAGTATTTGCAACTATTGAAAAGGTTATTTCCGTGTTTTCTTCGTCATTATGTGCTCGCCAACATCTTGTTCTGCGGATCGTTCGCGGACTTCGAGAGATGCTAGCACGGTGTCGCAGTATCGAGCCCGGAACAAGCGGAATCAACACTCCCGTTTTATCTCTCGAATCACGGGGTATTAATGTTGGCAATTTGATTGCATTGTCTGATGCCGTTGCCGAGATTCCTCTTGATCTAGAGAATTTTGATTTTTTGAGCGCGATGCCGCCTAGCTGGCCATCTGATTTTAATTTGTAATCATATTTACGAGGATCTATGAATATGCTTTTTGGTTAACGGAGTATCTGATGAGTGATTTTGAGCATTGCTGTTTGAATGTAAAGGCTTGGGTGGTTTGTTATATTGTAATAATATAGTTTTGATTCAAGATGTTTGGCAGGCAATCGGTGCAGCAACGTTATTGACATCTCATTATCTGAAAGTAAGTGTGGCGTGTCATCAAGTGCACCGCAATCTAATGTTGATAAGTCGGTTAAGCGGTGAGTCGCGCGATAGATGGGAATGCAGTTAAACTTGAAATAAATATCTCAAAGAGTCAATTTCAAACACCGAGCAAGGAGCAGTCTAGAGATTTCTATAGATCAATATTGCAATTCCTAGTAAAAGTCAGAAAAGAGCTGAGCACTCTTGGATGGAAACGAAGCTCACCTTTTTTCATAGCCAAGATCGTTATCTTTCATCGACTGATAAGAAGCCCAGGCTGATGATTGGTAAGATTTCTGCAAGATGTGAAACTGTGGGCTGTGTAGGAAGCTGCCAAGGGTGGGATTTGAGAAGCTGTAGCTGAGTATTTGGTGATCTAGAGAGGTAGCTGTATAGATGATCTTGCTCTGACAAAAAATTGATGGATATTAATAATGAATTCATCAACAATACATCATATATATCCAGTGTGGGGTAATGTAAAGCAGATTATTCGATGCTTATCGAGATATGGTCCAATAAGACGTCTCCGATAAGTTCACCGTCATTCGCAGACTCTTCTCCAAACGGGCGATAAACTACTGTACTTTATTTTTTACGCGGGTCTGTCTCAGAAATTCAGCCTCGACTGCCGCAGATCCCGGAGTGAGTTGGTTCAAGTTACAAGTTTGCAGAAAGGTGTGTATCTGAATGTTTCTGATTTCTTATCAAGAAGATAAGGCATGCCTAGTAATGCAACGGTTCATTTAACAGCTTTATCTCATACCGAGAGATAAGATAGGCCGTCTGTTAATGGCCAAGCTTGGTTTTCGAATGCCGAGAGGAACTGTGGCTGGCGGAGAAGTAGAACGCGGGGGACGGGCTATGCAAATACACTGTGGTCTGTGAGGACGGCTTCCACAATCAGACTTGGGCCTGTGCACATTCCCATCCGTTGATTCTTCTAGAACTAGGAAATAAACAGCCAATGATATATTTTCTTTGATGACTATCACAGGATAGTCAGAAAGAAGTAAAATGGAGATTTAAAGATTCTTCAAGTCGCCCTTCTTATCGGTAGTTACCGCAATGGGTATTCGTACCTTGTCCTCTATCGTCTTGGCGTCATGGCACTCTGCCACTCCTGTCTGTTGTCATATGGACGATAGCTATCGCAGGGGAAATGCATTGTTAGTATACTAGATATGAGTTGAGATACAGTCAATTAGAAATTTAATGCAGATTGAACTATCTATTATATTGATTTTTTGTGAGAGAGAAGAGGTCTGACTGCGCTGCTGCAATGTAATTGAAGATGATTGAGAATTTGACGCATCGCTGCTGCTCCGACTTGATATATCATCCTATACCCAATGATACTGCACACTTTATTTTTATATTGTTTTATAGTTATCAGTTTCTGTGATTCTCTTTAAAGATCAAATAACTATGCTTCCTAATCAAAATAACTCCTCTATCACAATACCAAGGGCCCACACAAAGAAGACACCGCAAAGCTAAGTTGCTTAGTATAGTAGTATACTGATGACTCAAGTATACCGCACGGCTACAGGTACTTGATACGCGTATCATGTTGATGGTATCAGAGAGTTGGGTTCTGGCGCTGTAGTATATAGGGAGGGGGGATGCGCACAGTGGAAGTATGTAGTTTCATGAAATCATTTGCCCTGTTTCTTTGATAATTAAAGTAAGTGGAATCCAGCTATTTATTGAAATATTTATTGAAGCAATGCTTACCAAACTAGGATGACCGATATCGACTATGACTATGAGGAGAAGCGAATGATGGAGGAGAAGAAAGGACTTGCAACGATCGAAGTTCACGAGACCGGCGAGCTCGTCGATGAAGCTGAGCGGTCTCGAATTATCGATCGTATTAAAGTCATGAACAAAGTTGGCGATACTCTTGAGGAAGACCCGCTTGCTGACGCTGCTTCTCACTTTATTTATGATCGGCTGATGGAGATGACGATGGAAGATGCGATGGAAGTGTTGCGGAAGGCTTACGAGGTTCATTATGATGATGTGAACTTTCCAGGTGATGTTCTCAATCGGATTGAGAAGATGTTGCAGGGATCAGATTCCTACGGCACCGATGAAGATGCCTATGAGCTTGACTGTAAGCTTGAGGCTGTTGTGATCAAGTTCCACTCGCCTTACCCGGAAGTTCGTGCTGTTACAGATCCTTTTGATGATCCTACTGTTCCTGTTGAGACTCTTCGCGCGTATGTGTTGGGTGCTATTTGGGTTGCGATTGGTTCATTTGTGAATGAATTTTTCTACGAAAGGCAGCCTCGTCTTACTCTCGCCGCTACTGTTCTCCAGTTATTTTTGTTTCCTTGCGGAAAACTGGCTCAGTTACTTCCGGATTGGGGATTCACGTTTCGAGGAGCACGATATACGATTAATCCAGGTCCATGGACGCATAAGGAGCAGATGCTTTCAACTATTATGGTTTCAGCAGCCTCTCAAATGTCGAATTTCATGTCATTCACAGTCGCGATGCGTTCTGAAAAGTTTTTCCATTTGCAATGGGTTAATTTTGGATTCGTGTTTTTGACTAATGCTGCATCCTTGTTCTTTGGTTATGGATTAGCCGGTATGGCGCGCAAGCTCGCGATCTATCCGGTCAAGGCTGTGTTTCCTACTGTCTTGCCGACGCTTGCGCTTAATCGAGCATTATTGTTGAAGGAGACGAGGACCTCGATCAATGGATGGACAATCAGCCGACAGAAGCTTTTCTTTATGACGTTCACGGCCTCATTTCTATACTTTTTTGTGCCTACCTATCTGTTCAAGGCACTTTCGACTTTTAACTGGATGACATGGATTGCACCTCAGAATGTGAAGGTTGCATTGATTACCGGCTCCTTCCTCGGAATGGGTATTAACCCAATTCCTACGTTTGACTGGTCTGTTATCAATTACGGCACACCCTTAGTGTTGCCGTATTTTGCGTTTATCAACAAGTATTTGGGTGTGATGCTAGGAGGGTTTGCTTTGATGGGGTTGTACTGGTCGAATACAAAATACACTGCTTACCTGCCTCCTAATGCAAATACGATTTATGACAATACTGGTGCGACATATAACTTGTCACGGATTTTGGATGCGTCTGGACATTTTGATTCGGAGAAGTATCTCAGCTACTCGGTTCCTTATATGACTGCTGGTCATTTGGTAGGAACTGGATCTCTTTGGGCTTTATATACATGCGCGTTTACGTATATTTGCATCACTGATTACAAATTGATTGCACATACCGGCAAGCTATTCTATCGCGCGATTCGACATCCCCGCAGCAAGACTTTCGAGGACTTTGATGATCCGCATTCGCGCATGATGAGCGCATATCCTGAGGTTCCTGACTGGTGGTATCTTGCAGTGTTTGTCGTTGCCGGTGCGATTGGAATCATTACTATTGCGGCATGGCCTACTACTGTGCCTGTATGGACTGTTTTGTGTATTTTTTTCTTTAACATTGGAATGTATATTCCTACTGTTATCATCTACTCAATGACTGGATATGCTATGGGATTTGGAGCATTTTCGGTGATTTTGGCTGGATATATGGATCCAGGCAATGCAGTTACGAATATGATGGTTCGAATGTGGGGCTACAACATTGACGAGCAGAGTGAGACTTTTATTGCAGATCAGAAGATTGCGCATTACGCGAAGCTTCCGCAACGGGCGGTCTTTAGAGCTCAGTTGGTTGCTACTTTGATTCAGACGTTTGCGACTTTGGGTGCTGTTGAGGCATTGTTCAGTACGGTTGCTGATTTCTGCTCGCCTACGCAGGCAGACAAGTTTATTTGTCAGTTTCCTAGAACTGTGTATTCGGATGGTATTATGTTTGGTGTGATCAATCCCGAGCGAGTGCTCACTACTTTGTATCCAGCGTTGAAGCACTGTTTTTACATTGGTCCATTGACGGCAGTTCCGTTCGCGTTGATGAAGTTGAAATGGCCGAGTAAGGTGAAGAACATCTTTCCGCCGTTGATCTGGGGAGGAGGGACATTTTGGGGTTCGACATACAATTTCACATATTACACGGGCGGATTCTACGCTGCCACCGCGTTCATGTTCTTTCTGCGACGATATTATACTGCGTGGTGGACAAAGTACAACTATATTCTGTCGTCGGGTTTGACAGCCGGTGTGGCTTTCTCGGGAGTCGTGATCTTTCTATCGTTGCAATATACGCAGACCAATGTGAGTTGGTGGGGCAATAATGTTGTTAGTGCTGGAGTTGATTATGCGCGGATTGGGTCGTTGAAGGAGATTCCGGCTGGAGGGTTTGGATTACAGGTTGGTGAGTTTCATTAGGTTGAGTGAGTATCTAGCAATGAATATATCTCTGTTTTAAATAAGATGAAATAAATCAAAATATATAAAAGTACCGTGGGTTTATTACAAAAGCAGCAAGTGAGGATAGATGTATATTGATTGTGTCGTGTTGTGTATAATATTTGTAGAGTATTGTGAATGTATTGATGGAGAAGAATCAGTGTTTTGATTCGGACCAGCAGCAGCATTTGACTGGATTACACATAGCACTACAGCACTTTTGACATTTCAATTAATTAGATTCCATCATTTGATTTGACAAATTTGAATAAAAAATAATACTATTTCCTACTAAATATTCGTCAATCCTACAAGCAGTACAGTAGCAACCCAAGAATGTTGGACGAGAGCTAGATCCAAGAGCTTAGTACTTGTTACTGAAGGGAGTCAGACTTAGATACTAGAAAGGGTTTTATACTAAGGACAGGAAAAATAGATACACTCCCCCAAAGAGTATTAGAGTTGTATAAAACTATGCTTGACATCGCTTGACTTGAAAGCAGACAAACTTGCACTACAGACATAACTAAAACTTTTATTGTTGACTGATTGAATGACATATTGATTACATAACAGTCCGGCCAAAGTATACAGTGCCTCGATTGTCACGTGCCGTAGCAATCCGCGGTGTCCTCGGTCCGTCCGGGTAACCCCGGGAGCGTTTCTGATTTGCTGAGCGCACGGAACGGTCCCGGAAGCTGATTGGGCCATTTCCGCACAAGTGCGCCAACCGCGCTGCTGCCGCGTCTTCCCTTCTCTTCCTCAACCCTCCCTACCACTCAACTCTCTCTTCTTCCTCTCCTCCTTCGTCCTTCCTCACCACCAACAATGCCTGTCCCTCGCCTTGTTCCCCGTCTCTCGCGCGCGGCCTTCCGTTCGGCCCGCGCGAACAACCGCTTCTTCAACCAAATGAAGCCCGTCTTCGCCCAGCGCGGTTTGGCTACCGCTGCTCCCACTGGTGCCATCCGGTATGCGCTTCCTGTTTTGCTTTGCCTTGATTTTCTCGTGGGATCCGATCTTTTTGCTCCTTTGGGCTTTTGATATGAGAGTATTCTGTTGTCTGCTTTGTTTTTTGGTTTTTCAGTCGTCAATTGCATGCGTCAATTGTTCCTGATTCTACTTGGATCGCGTCGTGAAAAAGCTTTCCCGATCCCTGGCCAGAACCAACTTTTCCTATACACACAGCGCAATCAATCAATCAGCTGTTTTATTCATCAACAATTGCATTTAGATGACGATATCAGTTTTATTTTTTTTCTTTGTGCATTATCGATTGGATTGGATGGAATTGAGAAGCAACAAGATTGGCCCCTCGAGAAAGTCTGACTTTTTCAGCAACACTCTACTAACTCCACCCTCACAGATCCGTCATTGGTGCCGTTGTCGTACGTCTCAGCATAACGTCTCTTTAAGTTACAATCTTCGATATTGATTATTTTTTTTGTTGTAGGATGTTCAGTTTGAGCAGGACAACCTCCCGGCCATTCTCAACGCCCTTGAGGTTCAAGGTGTCCAGGGTGACCGTCTTATCCTCGAGGTTGCCCAGCATCTCGGAGAGAACACCGTCCGTACCATTGCTATGGATGGTACCGAGGGTCTTGTCCGTGGACAGGGTGTCGTTGACACCGGTGCCCCCATCACTATCCCAGTCGGCCGTGGCACCCTTGGCAGAATTATCAACGTACGTACATCTTTTTCCATTTCGGACTGACAGGTTTATTAACATACCACAGGTCATTGGTGAGCCCATCGACGAGCGTGGACCCATTGAGGCTACCAAGTACCTCCCCATCCACGCCGACCCCCCAGAGTTCATCGACCAGTCAACCGCTGCTGAGGTTCTCGAGACCGGTATCAAGGTCGTCGACCTTCTTGCCCCCTACGCCCGTGGTGGTAAGATTGGTCTCTTTGGCGGTGCCGGTGTCGGTAAGACTGTCTTCATTCAGGAGCTTATCAACAACATTGCCAAGGCCCATGGTGGTTTCTCCGTTTTCACCGGTGTCGGTGAGCGAACCCGTGAGGGTAACGATTTGTACCGTGAGATGATTGAGACCGGTGTTATCAACCTTGAGGGTGACTCCAAGGTCGCTCTCGTCTTCGGACAGATGAACGAGCCTCCTGGTGCCCGTGCCCGTGTCGCTCTTACTGGTCTTACCGTCGCTGAGTACTTCCGTGACGAGGAGGGACAGGATGTGTTGCTCTTCATTGACAACATTTTCCGTTTCACCCAGGCCGGTTCCGAGGTGTCCGCTCTTCTTGGACGTATTCCCTCTGCTGTCGGTTACCAACCCACTTTGGCCACCGATATGGGTCTCCTCCAGGAGCGTATTACCACCACCCGCAAGGGTTCCGTCACTTCCGTCCAGGCCGTTTACGTGCCCGCTGATGATTTGACTGATCCTGCCCCTGCCACCACTTTCGCCCATTTGGACGCCACCACTGTGTTGTCGCGTGGTATTTCCGAGCTTGGTATCTACCCTGCTGTCGATCCCCTTGACTCCAAGTCGCGTCTTCTTGATGCCGCTGTTGTTGGCCAGGAGCACTACGACGTTGCCACCCAGGTTCAGCAGACTCTCCAGGCTTACAAGTCGCTTCAGGATATTATTGCTATTCTTGGTATGGATGAGTTATCTGAAGCTGACAAGCTTATTGTCGAGCGTGCCCGTAAGATCCAGCGTTTCTTGTCGCAGCCCTTCACTGTTGCCCACGTTTTCACTGGTATTGAGGGAGCTCTCGTTCCTTTGAAGGACACTGTCAAGGCTTTCAAGGAGGTCCTTGAGGGCAAGCACGACCACCTCCCTGAGGCTGCTTTCTACATGGTCGGTGGTATCGACGATGTCATTGCTAAGGGTGAGAAGCTCGCTGCTGAGTCCGCGTAAGCATTTATCACTTTTATAGCATGGAAGTCTTTACAAAATCTTAGATACGAAAAGTGTTTTTTTGATGCTTTTTTTGATATGATTTCAAGATAGTCAAAGGGTAGAGAATGTAATTTTGTTGTTATTTTGAATTAAAAAAATTGATCTTTATGTTACATATTTGAGTAGATGTGTTGTAGTTTAGCTGTGCTGTACTGCATTGTAGCTGTGTAGTGAACATGTCTGTGAGGAGAGGACAGTAAGCCCAAGCCCTATTCTACTTTTTGATTATCTCAGAGCACTTTACAAAGGCACAATCGGCGTCTGAGGAGCAGTGCCAGTTTAGCGCACTGCTAACAGATGAGAAGTTGTTTTCTGGAACGATTTTAATTGTTAAGAGTACATTATTTTGACTGGTTTAGCTGGAGTGGCGAGGCAGAGTTGATTTTGTCACCTGAAGAGAGTATTTCTGGCTGATATATAAATTGCCAAAGCAGGAGAATAAGACACTACAAGACAGTTATATACGGAGAAGAAGATCAGGATGGAGGAGGAACCTGTTGAATACTCGTCTTCGATTATTGGGATTGTGACTGCGATTTGTGGGAATGTTATAATCAGTATTGCGTTGAACTTGCAACGATATGCGCATTTACGACTGAAACGGGAGGCTGAGAAGGAGGAGTTACAACGGGATAGGGAAGAAGGAGATGGGTATGATGCAGATGCGGAAGGGGATACGGAGGATGAAGAGGGAACTGGGGTGGTGCAGAATCTGGAGAGAGCTGTGATTGAGCGGGATGAGATTCGGGAGGAGAGAGAAGCTTCGTATGGAGCGATTGAGAGCGTATCGCCAAAGATCAAGGTGATAAAGTCGTTTGACGGTGGTTCATTAATGAGCAAGGACGATGTGCGGTTAGTGGACGCGAACGAGTTTGGCGCAGAACTATTTTCCAAGAAGAGTCGACAAAGACGGAAACGACGGTTGGCAAGAGCTGCTTCGATAGTTGACTCGGTGAAGAGTGAAAA
The DNA here is from genome assembly GCA_030572775.1 of [Lipomyces] yamanashiensis. Classification (NCBI taxonomy): domain Eukaryota; kingdom Fungi; phylum Ascomycota; class Lipomycetes; order Lipomycetales; family Lipomycetaceae; genus Myxozyma; species [Lipomyces] yamanashiensis. The sequence continues at coordinate 80,908 of JAJMBS010000038.1, forward strand.
TGAAGGTGGTGAGAAGATTCCAAAGTACATGAAGAGCGGGTATTGGTGGCTGGGAATCGCTCTCATGGCGTAAGTATTGGATGTTTTCTCTGCACAAGTGTTGAGTTAACGGGATCTAGGACTGGCGAGATTGGAAATTTTCTTGCCTACGGATTTGCTCCTGCATCTACAGTTTCTCCGCTTGGTGTCGTCGCTTTAATCAGCAATTGTATAGTGGCACCTATATTCTTCCACGAAAAGTTCCGCGTCAGAGATCTTCTAGGTGTATTAGTGGCCATCTTCGGCGCCGTGATCGTCGTATTCTCGTCAAACCCCCAGGAAGACTTCCTAGATCCTCATAGAATCTGGATGGCAGTCTCACGCGTGCCGTTCGAGGTGTATGTCGGTGTGACGTTGTCGTGTATGGTGTTACTTGCGTTTGCGAGTGGACGGTATGGTGAGCGGTTTATTGTGGTTGATATAGCCTTGGTGGCATTATTTGGAGGATATACTGCGCTTAGCACGAAAGCTCTTGCTAGTTTGTTGACGTATACTTTATACCGTGTGTTTACGTTCCCGATAACGTACGCGTTAGTCGCGGTGTTAGCTTTTACTGCTGTAATGCAGGTGAAGTATTTGAGTCGAGCATTGCAGCATTTTGATTCGACACAGGTTATCCCTACCCATTTTGTGTTTTTCACGCTGAGTGTGATTATTGGGTCTGCTATTTTATATCAAGATTTTGAAGGCGCGAGTACGTCGCGGCTCGCGCGGTTTTTCTTTGGATGCGCGTTGACTTTTGTCGGAGTTTGGTTGATTACTTCGAACCGGCCGAAGGTGCAGACATCTAATGACGACACTGATCTTGAACGATCGCATGAAGATTTGTTCTCGACTATTGCGTCGGTTAATCTTGAACGGAGTGCAGGTGCACATACACCTACGAGTTTCTACGACGACGATGATGACGCGCATGAGATTAACGATGCAGATGCAGTAATCGATCGTCAAACTAGAGTTGATGATTTAATTGAGGTGGAAAGCGGTGACTCTGGTGTTCCTGTTGCGCATCTTGTTGCGCCTGTTGCGTTACGACCGCCTCTAGGCAGTAGTAGCGCTGCGAATGAGAATACTCCACTGTTACCAAGTCAGCAGCCGCCTTTGATAAGACTTGGATCAAGTCCAGGGACTACCTCACGGTCATATGTCCCAGGCACCGGAATGGGTTTGATTGTAGACTCGTATGTGCGAGAACGTATGCAAACCTGGCAAAAGCGGGAGCGCAAGAAGATGGCACGGATGGATTCAGGGAATAGTGTAAACAGAGCTCGTGGAAATCCCGCTGAGGTTCATGAGATTGACTCGAGAAATGCGCCGTTATATCGGGCGCAGACAAGTGGAGATGGTAGTCAGAGTTGAGAATAAAGAGGGGTTTGCATATGTTCTGTGGGGTTTATTGGAAGGTTGCATTTGCATGGATATGATATAATGTTGCTTTATAACAAGTAATTGAATCACACCGTATTAAGAACAGGATTATACTGCTATATGAAGAGAAATAATAGATGCAATAAATCTTAACTGATGCTATACAAATACACACTGAGTCTATGGATAAGTGTCTTTGCTTCATTGAACAGTGTGCACTTCTCGAAGACGGTTGTTTTCTCCATATTATTGTGTCATCTCCATTCCTTCCGATTCCCATATCAAAAAACCACATAACGAGAGTTTGTCAATCTTCTAACGGCGTTATAAGCTTAATGATGACTGTCTCCGAATCCGATGAGCTGCTCGTAAGCGCAGTAAACGACAAAAAGACCAGTTCCAAGACCAAGACCGGGGAACATGCCTTTTAGTCTGTTGTATCGTGAGAATTGACCTGTATATCTCCATGCTTCCCTATAATTTTACAAAGAAACAGCATTAGTAGGAGTTATTACGGATAAGATATTCGGAAGATGTGAAAACGTACCGACGCTCCCACGGATCTTTAATCAACTTGTTCCGTAAAATCAGACCTGACCGCATTTTTTGCCTTTTCTCTGTGCAATTCTGAGCGTAAATATTCAGGATATTCTGCACTATTGTTGCGCTGAGTCTGAGTACTCCTACTTCGTGGTTGATATCCAAAGAACTGTAGTGTAGCAAAGTGAGCTCGGATTAACTCTGTGCTGATTGGCTGTTTGAGCAAGCACGTGAGTGCAAGTAAGTATATTAGGTGACACTTTAGATTTACGGGTTAGGTTATTCACAACTTACCTGACCTGAACAGAAACAAGTAAATTTATTCAAAGTGTGGATGACATGAATATTATAGTGTTGTTGAAGTAGATATTAAAATATGTAAATGAATGCAGTTGATTAGTTAAGAAGGTAGCTGTTATATACAGTACACCTTACACAATACATACTATAAACAGATCCAAATCAACAGACGAGTTCATCCTGACGTTATGCATAAAGCAAAAACACGCCAAAGAAACTCAATCATTTCAGCGTGGTTTGAGTCGGCATCGTTCATGTCCAAAGTTTCCGCGTCTTTTGCTGACATTGATGCGCGCTGTGGGAGTTTAGTGTTTTGTAGTTGCCTACTTTGGTAATCTGTAGTTGTTCGCTGACTTTGCTTTAACCGATCTCGAACTATTGCTGTCATGACTCACTAGCTTTTTTCTTGTTATTTATACCCATTGTATTTCGTCTGATCTCTAAATTACCTCTCCTTTGTATTTTATTGTACTCTCATAGCACAATGACCGACCGCTTCACCTACGTCATCACCGGCGCCTCGCGCGGTCTCGGGTTCAAGCTCGCGTCAATGCTCGCCTCGAAGCCCAAGAACCGCGTAATCGCGACCGCTCGCTCCGAGACTGAACTCGTGAAGCAATTAATCAAAGACTCTGATGGCCGGGCGTTTTACGTGCCACTTGATGTGACGAGTGTAGAATCTACTGTTGCGGCTGCTGCTGCTGTGAAGAAGATTGTGGGCGAGCAGGGTGTTGACTTGCTGTTTAACAATGCTGGATTCGGATTTCTCAATGAGCCGCCTATTCACGAGTTGTATGTACTTCTACTATTAAAAGGATCAAGGCTAATAAAATGAAGGGAGGACTTGAGCCAATATTTCGAGGTTAATGTCAACGGGGTCCATAACACCACCAAAGCATTCCTTCCTCTTCTCCGCGCCGGCAAGACCAAGCAAATCGTCAACATGTACGTTTATCTCTCTTTTATCAAACAAGATCTAACAGAACTAGGACTTCCTCGTTAGGCTCGATCGGTCTTGCTCCGCAATTCTGGAGAGTGCCCTGTGCAGGCTATAAAGTTAGCAAATCAGCACTAAACATGCTCTCAAAGCAATACTCTTTGTCCCTCGAAAACGAAGGATTCACAGTCGTCGTCGTCAACCCCGGTGTATGTCCCCTTTCTCCTGCTCTCTGATAAACCACTAATGAATGTGACAGTGGTGCCGAACCGATATGGGTTCCGAGAACGCAGAGTTATCAGCCGAGGAAGGCTCTTCCGCTCTTATCGATATCATCGAATGCCTAACGCCAGAGAAAAATGGAAAGTTTTTGAATATTAATATTCCGGGATGGACTGGTGGAAAGACAGGAAGCGTTTATGATGGCGGTGAACTTCCTTGGTAAGCACTTGCTTCCGAGACTCGCATCAAAAGAGCCGGCAGATATGAATTGATTCAGTGATGGCGTCATTCCTGATTAGGCTGATAGGAACTAGTGTTATGATAACTTGCGAATAGAAATCAATGACTTTCAAGGCAATCTATTGCAGAGAATTATATTGAAGATGGACTGGGAAAATAGGACGTATTTACGTTGCATGTAGTATAAATAGTAGATAGATAAAACATATTCTAACTCTAAACAACTCTTAATCAAAAAAAACATCAAAACTAATTAACAGTCTCAGTCTGAGCTAACTCATTCTCAGGAGCCGCTTCTTCTCTCTTGAACGGTTTTCCAGGATACCTCGGCAACAGCACTTGCAATGCCCAAAAGACAAAGATTCCGAGAAACGAAAGCGCAGAAACAACAGAAAATCCCATGATATATTTAGGAGAGTCGCTGGACGGGAAGAGGAATGCGCCGTAGATTGTTGCCGAAGTGCCTACGCCGTTTTGGATTGCGAGAGCAACTGCGCGGGCTTCTCGTTCCATGAATGCGTAAGTTGAGGAACCATATGCTAGAGTTGCTGCTGTTGAGGACCATACTGCTGAAGTCATGAATACGAGGAAGACGTAGCGAACTTTGGTGTTATAGCAGGTAGTGACGACGACGGAGCAGATGGTGAGGATGATGAGCCAGAACATGTTAATGTAACCTCTATACGGGCGGAGTTTTCTGTCGCCTACAAACGAAGTAGAAAGATTGAAAACAAACGCAACAGCATAGATCGGGACAGTCATGTACTGAACCTTTGTACCAGTATATCCAAGGGATTGAACCAAGGTCGGATAGAAGTAAGACATGCTTGAAGTTCCGGTGATGATCATGTAACCAAGGGTCATCAACCAAACGCGCCAATTACCAATGGCAAACTTAAGAGCTTCGAAATGAGTCATTGTTGACTGTTGCGGGCCATGGTTGATCAGGGAGTCGTATTGCAGTCTTGTTACCGCCAACGCACGTTCTCGAGGACTCATGTAGCGCGACGTAGCCGGGAAGTCAAGAAGGACCAAAGCACTGATAAGAGCCACTCCGACAGTGACGACACCTTCGATCAGGAACAACCATCTCCAACCTTCCATTCCATGAGAACCATCTACACCCGAGATGATTCCACCGGCAATCAGGCCGCCGAAAGCGCCGGCGATAACCGGAGCAGAAATATAAATACCGAAACGCATGGACTGCTCTGATCGTTTGTACCAAGATGAGAACATAAGGAGCACGCCTGGAGCAAAGCCTGCCTCAAAGACGCCGACGATGATGCGCAGACCGAGAAGTTGATGGTAGGTTTGCACTTTGCATGTGCTTGCGGTGATGGCGCCCCAGCAGACCATGATAATGGGCAGGAAGATAGAAGGGCGAGTGCGCGAGAGAATCATACTATTCAATTAGCACAAAACATGCACACTTAAAGAAGAACGGAAACATACTTTGTGGGAATTTCGCAAGAGACGTAGAAAACAATCATCACGACTAGCAAGATAGAGTACTGCCCACTCGAGATATCTAGATCAGTCTGAAGACCGGCGACTTTTGCGTTTCCGATATTAATTCTGTCCATATAACTGAGGAAGTACATGAGAAAAATAATTGGCAAAAGGAATAAATCGATTTTCCAGACTAGTTTGCGCTCTTCTTCGGTTCCGGGGCGATAATCAGGGATCAGAAGGGGATTTTCGATATGCGCGTCGTCGACTTTGAGGTCATCGACGACGGTTGCTGCCGCAGCAGCTTTCTCAGCGTCAACAGCAGTATCAGAAGATAATCTTGTAGCCATTATATATCAAATATTTGCACACAGAACTGATATCAGAAGCAAGAAAAGAAGAGGGTATTTATAAGATATCAGAACAGCCTCGAGGCAGGAGGAGTTCACGGCTCTATCGCCGTGACGGAAGACTCCCGGAGACCAAAACAGACTCGTCTGAGTCCTTTCCGACCCCGGAAAGACTCCATTTTGACCTTCCTTCTCCACACAGTTTAGACTTTTTTTTTTGAACTTTGTGTGTGTGTAAGCTGTGCTCGGCCCCTCGCTTGCGGATTGCGGGGTGGTGGTTAGGTTGCGACTGGAATAGGCAAAGCCGCCACATAGAATTTAGTGGGCGATTTGACCGGTGTTAGACCCGGTTTGGAAAAACTGGATTGTTGTAGATAGTTATATTGTAATATAGGTGGTAGAAGTAATATACGACAACAAAATGAAAATAAAATAATTATAATCAGATCAGACGATAAGAGCGATAAGAAAAATTACCAAAGACAGAAACAAGTAAACATCGCCGGCGATATCAGCGACCAGTGGGGAGACACGTACACTCTAAACCGCCGTTTCCTTTCCGATCACATGTCACGAGTGAGAGCGGAAGAATGATCACGGTCGGATAGCTTCCGAGGATGGGCTGATTAAAGATGTTGGAGAAGAAGGGCGGGTGCGAGAGAGTGTGGGGAAGTGAGTCAGGAGGAAGTCCGCGGAATTGCCAGAAACGCTTAGTATCGCGCAGGGACAAGCGGATCCGTTTGCAAGTAGCGGCGATAGCTACAGTGAGTGCCCTACCTCAGATACAAAGTCTAACAGCTGGAACTGCTATCTTGACTCAAAGCGGATAGATCGCCTCAAAATGGCTCATCTATTCCGAAACTATCTCAATGACATCTGTTGTATCAACCCTTTATTCTGTATCGACTAATCTATGCTCTTCCAAACATCCCAAACACTATACCAATAATGCACCTCTGCCATGCCAAACTAACACCAATCTACTCAAATTAACCCAGCTAGCTTTATATGTTTTCAAAAATGAGGCACATTCAAACTCGTCATCAACATCGTCAAAACACTAAACAACCCTTCTCCAAGCACCAACCCACTTGCAGTAATAACTAACGCGACCTGATCCGCATTCACGTACGATCCTCGTCGCGCCAAGTACCAACTAGCGAGACCGCCGACGAAACGCGCGAGTGTGAAGGATGGAGAGTTATAGATTCCGACACCGACTGCGACGCCTGAGGGGATCCACTTTGCCCAGGAGCGTTTGGAGTAGAGTGCTCTGATGACTGATAACACACCGAAAATAAATGCAAAGATCAGTGCAAACGTCTGCGCGTGTGGGGGAAGTCCTTGCCCTGTTACCAGTCTCGAGCAATCAATCCACACAACCGCAGTCGGAATCCGGAATACCGCGCCAGGAATTTCGTACACGGCATTATACAGTCTGTAAACGACAGTCGAGAGGAAGACAGAGTATGCAGTTCCTATCATCTGGGCGTAAAACTGGGCTTTAGGAGATGCGCCCAAGACGTGTCCTGTTTTCAGATCTTGCATCAGATCACCGGCTTGCTGAGCGCCTGCCTCGGCAACACCTCCTGCAATCAAGTTGATTAAAACAGCAGCTGGGTTACTTCTAGGAACGATGAGCGCAAAGAGAAGTTGAGATATCTTGCCGATTCCAGAGACTGGGTTCAAATCAGTTTCTCCAAGCGCACGAACTCCAAGAATAGAAAGCGCAAAGGCGATCAGAATCGCGGCAATGATAGCATACAATGGTACCGAGTGAAACACGATCTTGATCGCGACAATGCACAAGATAGACGATCCAGCTATTCCTGCGAGAGTCATTTTCTGCGACACAAGATGCTCTTCTGGCGCATCCTCATCTTCGTCTTCCTCTGGCTCAATGTCATCCTGAGCCTCATCTGCATTAGCAAGGGCATCTGGAATACTGCTATACGATGCACTCTTCCTCACCGCACTCTTATACAAGCTCTGTCCGACCACAACAATAAACGAAATTACACTATCGACAACCATAATCGCGAGCGAGATCCAAAGAATCCAGCCTTGTCCGCCGGTTTTCCAGTCGTCAATCGGACCAGGAGACCAGCCGAGGTTTGTCGACATAGGCGCGAGGATAGCCCAGCCTAGAAACGCACCGAGAAGCATCGAGCTGACGGTAGGAAGACCCATGATGATACCTTGTCCGACGTATGCAGGTGAAGGCTGGAATGTCCAGAGCCAGTTTTTGGCCAGGCTAGTTCCAAACACCGGCAGACTTCTGAGGAACGGGATGAAGTAAGCAGCGATGGTGTATCCTGCTGAGATATTAAACGAGACTAGAAGATTATGAATGTTGCGTTTATACGCGTCCATCTGAGGCACCGGTTTCACGATATCTGAAGGCTCTTCTGGTGTGGAGGAGGACGGGGTGGTAGGGAGTTCGTGCTCGGCGGAAGGTGCTGGATCAGGTTTTTCGTGGAGTACTCTGATCATTGTTGCGGTTGCACTTCCGGAGGGGAATCTCAATTTCTCTTTAACAATGACTTGTTTTCGTAGCTACTTTCATTAGTAGGTGCTCTGATTTCTCAAGTATAAACACATACCGGAATGGCGAAGAAGACACCAAAGAACGCAATACCAGTGCTCCACAGTGTAATCTGTAAACTGGATAAAGAAACAGGTCCGCCTTCTTCAGGAGTCAAGAATTTCTCAAGAGCAGGGATGATTCCTACGAGACCGAAACCGAGAGGACCAGTTCCTACCGCCACGGCCAGACTAATAGCAATTAGTGATGCTCTTGAGTATGTTTAGAGGGTGAATTACCTTTGCACGAATACCTAAATACCAGTTAGCAAAATCCACAATAGCACACAAATTATAACATACATTCTCAACGTCAGTAAATGGATACGACAAGTGCTGACTGAAAGTCTTGAAAGCAGCGTAAGCAAGCAAGGCGGACGGCAGACTCATCATCGAGATCCAGCCTGTCTGTAGCCCGAATTGGAAATTTGAAAATAGCACAATCGAACTACATCATTAGCTTCTATTCTTTTTTATCTAATACTTCAATAATAAGAAAGATACCCAATTGCAAGACCAACAAACAGCGCTCGAGGTGTCATCTGCGGTAAGTTAATCTTCTCCAATCTTGCTTCTGCGGTGCTGACTTCGTCCACAGCGTGAGCTGGTTCGTACAACTCTGGCGATGTTCGTGTTTGTTGACTCATTTTGATTCTTCTTCCGACTTCTTTCTGCAATTACTGTTGAATTGGTGAAGTTGTGTTCAATATGAGTCTGATATCAAAAAACAGCGGAGATAGTGATTAGTGAGCGCACTGACTCTATCATAGGGTTAGGTGTTACTAATAAGGTAATATGGCTGATATTCACTACGATTTACTGATATTGTAGAACATAGGTGGTATAAGTGTTAAATAGTATCGTATAGTATAGTATTAGTGTATAATTTTGCCATCAATCTATCAATTAATTGCTTCCGACAGGGAAAGTAGAGAATGGCTTCAACGAGCTAGGCAAAGTGATCTGGAAGACTAATGCCTGGTTGTCCAAGTTGTATCCGGAATCATCTCTGTAAGTGCTCTTGCCAAAGTTGACAAATCCATGCTGGGTCATGAAATCATCATCAGAGGTGATAATAACGTAGTACTCGTTGTCAGCACCGTCCTTTCCGTCGACAGGAATAAGGATCATGCCCTCCCACTTCTCGTTGAGGAGCTCCCAGTTCTGAGTACCGCCGTTGTGAAGACCACCACCGAAGCGGTTGAGCTCAGAGTTGAGGTTGACGTCAAGGAACGGGCAAAGCTCAGCAATGTCAGGGCCGTCGACGAGGACACCGTCGGGAGCGACGGCGCCAGTGGCGACGTTGTACTCGTCAATGTCGTGGATGTCAGTCGCGTCGGTGATGTCAAAGACGTCGATGTGGCGGTAGACTGACTCAGACTCGTCCTGGCCGTGTCCACGTCCAGAGTCACGGGCAATGACAAGGAACTGGTTCTCGGAGAGAGCGTAGAGCTCAGACTGGGCGGCGGTGACTGGGTTCTTTTTGGCCGAGTTGTCGGGGTCCTCGAAAGTGGGGAGCTTGACAACCCACTCGCCAACGAGCTCGGAGGAACCGGCGACGGAGACGTCGTACTTAAGCATGCGCGAGTAGGAGTTGGTGTACTTCTTGGAACCACCATCCTGCATGGTGGCGGATTGGAGCAGAGCGTAAAGGTACTTTCCGTCGGGGGAGAGCGAGGCACCTTCAAAGCCCTGGTTGTTGTTGCGGCCAGAGTCGGTATCACCGGGGATGATATCGTCACCGTCGATGTCAGTGTTGATGCGCGGCGAGTCGGCGGAGAAGGACTCGGTGCCGTTACGGTAGGGAACGAAGGCCTCAGGGGGACGAATAGCCTCGACCATCATACCACGAGGGTTGAAGCGGTAGAGGTAAGGACCGTACTCGTCGGTAATCCAGAAACCGTTCTCGAACGAGCCGTCAACGAGGTTGATGGTTTCGGGGTCGAGGCAGACTCGGATCGAGGTGTCCTGGCCACCAAAGTCGTACCAGCCGTTGTTCTCGAACGAGGCGGCGGGGATGTGCGGCATGTCGGGGAAACGCAGCTTGGTGGTGCAGTCGTAACCGGTGAGCGGGTTTCCGTAGGGATCGGTCAAGATCAAAGTATCGAGGAGGGTCCACTGCAAGTTGGGGTGGAACGAACCCTCGGGCATAGGCTGGAAGGAGATGCCAAACTTGTAGATTCTGGGCTCGTAGTTGGTGGTTCCCATGGTGTTCCAGCCACGGTCGGGTAAGTTGTAGACAACCGCGGTGTAGTTTTTGGTTCCGTCCGCGAGGGTGTCAACAGTGACGGACGAGCGCTCGAGGGTGAGCGAGGATCCGAAGGAGATGGTTTCGCCGTAATTGTCGACGGCGTTACCGGCGAGGTAGCCGTATCCGACCATCGAGTTGTAGGTGTACTCGAGGCCACCGCAGACGGTAGTGTTAACGACGGACGACGAGCGCTTGACAAGAGGCGAACCGAGGACGGTTGCCGAGAGGGCGAGGGCGGAGAGAGCAATTGAGTACATTGCTGCTATGAGAAGGTTGCTGCTGAGGAGGAAAGAAGAAGGATGGTGAAGAGGAAGAGGAAAGCTTTATAGTATTTCTCGGAGGTCAGCATAGCAGAAAAAGATGGTATTAACATAACGGAATGCAGCAAGAGCAGCAGCAACAGCAGGCAAGCGAGACAGTATATTGACACGAACACACAGACAACAGTAATTATGCAGAATAAAACGAGTTAGAAAGCAGAGTCAAAAAAAAAATGAAATGAGAATTGACCAAAACAGACAAGAAATGCGCCATCCAAGCTCAATCAAGCACTGCTTTCTCAGGCAAAACCCGGACTGGCCTTGTCTAGCCAGCGCACAGTCGCTCTGTGTCTCGTTGACTCGCTGTTGCTTTTCGGCTGTCAAATGTCGTGAGAATGTAATGGCTGAGTCCACGTTTCTGAGAGATTCATGTTGTATGGCTTGTTGATAGACAGCCGTGGAGAGTGCGGCTGGTACTACCCTTGTGCTACGGAGCCTCACTGCTAAGACACATGACTCCAGACAGACAAGACTACTCTGGACTACTGAGTAGTCTTATGTTTATAATAACTAGTCCATAACAGTAGTAAATAATGCACGGACGTTTTTGATGGTTGCCAATTGGGCAGTCAAAGCAAGTCAAACAGTAAGCAACAAGCAGTCAATGTATTAAGTGGCTGGACTATTAACAACCTACTGCATTCCATCATCAATAGTACCTCTTCCTAGTTACTCGAGAAACTTGTCAACCAGTTCGTTAAACTCAGCGCTGCACTGGATGTTCACAATGTGTCCAGCGCCTTCGTACACCTGCAGTTTTGTACCTCCGACAATCTGCATCACCTGGTTCGCTTTTGGCACCGGCCCATCCATCGAGCCCGCAACCAGCAACACCTCTTTGCCTTCACCGCGCGTCTTAATATCCTCGAGTGCAGGTGTCAAGTCAAAGTCCTGGATCGCGCGGATAGCACCTCCGAGTCCCTCGACCGGCGCTTTGTTCAACATCTCGAGCAACTCAGCAGCACGAGCCGGGTGCGCCGCCAAGAACTTTGCGCCTTCATCTCCGGGAAACCAACGCTCCATCGTCAGCGGAGCAAGTGCTGACATGCCTTTGCTGCGCGCGAACTCGAGACGTTCGCCGAATGCGTCGAGTTGTCCGGGAGCTGGCGCGGGTGGACTCTTGAGCGCACTCGAGGCAGCAACGATCTTGCCTACGCGTCCGGGATATTTTGCTTTAAGAAACAAAGCCGTAGTCGCGCCCATACTCAATCCGACGAACGCGTGAAGACGTGCAATCTTGAGATGATCAAGCAGTTCGACAACATCGTCGGTGAACTCGGCGTAGGAATTGCCTTTTCCAAAGTAATCAAATCCATCCAACAAAGGTGATTTTCCATGGAATCGCTGGTCATACAGCACAATCGTGTATTTATCCTCGAAATGGGAGATAAACTCGTTCCAGAGATATTCATATGAGGACGATAAGCTGTTGGACAACATCACCACCGGAAGCGATTCTTTGGACGAAATCACTTTGTACGCCAATCGAACTCCCGAACTGAGCGTAAGCATTTCTTCTGACATTTTGTACCCTTGATTGATTCAATCTGAGAGCTGTACTGACTGCGGTTTGTCTGTGTACTGTGTGTATCAGAGATCAGGACAAGCTCACAGCCGGAAGTAAGTAAAGCACTCCCCGCTTGCTTATGTCATTTATTACTCACATGCTTACATAACACTCCTTATCGTCCCAACCAACTCCCAGCAGATCAGTAGTGTATCTTGATATCTGAATTATTGTGTACTATGCCTGTATGCGATTAGATGTCGGCAGCAGCGGACATCGCCTCCGAGAGAGAAGGCGAGTTTGACCTTGCGATAGACGTGCTATCCAGTGGGATTGAGCGGTTAGGAACTGTGGACAGAGTGACTGAGCTGCGGTTCGTGAAGGTGCGGAGGAATTGGTATCGTGGAGGGTTAGCAGCGAGTGATTCTGATCCTGGATCGTTGGAGAGGTTGCTAGAGCAACATGCGGAGTTGCATACACTGACTACGTCGTATAGTCTTGAGAAGGCGGTTGGGTTGTCAATGAGAGGTGTTTATGCTGAATACGCCTCTCGATATCAGCCTTCTCAACGATCTCAGCAGAAGAGTATACGACAAGCATACGACTACGCTGAATACTCGTTCAAGTTTTTACAAGTCATGGGCAATGCCATTCGTCCGCAACCAACCATCCTGGGCATCGAGCAGCACCCTAACGAGCTCGTCTACGACTACTGGTCCCGCGCAGTCTCCCGCGCTCATCGCCTCGACTGTCGCAACTTCCACGTCACCGAACACATTTTCAACGGTCTTCGACTTGATCTTCGCGAAGGCGTCAAACGAAGGCTAAATTCAGATTGGCGGGACGATATCAATGCGCGGTTGGTGCCGGACGAAAGAGTTAGACATGCTGCTGCGATCGTGGAGATGTCGCTTAGACCGGAGCACTGTAGTCTTGCGTCATTCCAACCACGGACAGAGATGAATATATTCGATAGTGAGGAGGAGGTGGACGAGCAGTCTTATGAGGAGGACGAAGAGGATGAGGAGGATGATGAGTTTGACGACAAATTCCAGTTTGCATTCAGATAGTGCCTTAATATATGAACATACTCAGACGAGTGATTTTGATGATATTCATTTGCATTCGATAATACAATATGCTAAATACACTCAATATAATATGTACAATATACACAATACACAATATACTATAATCTAATCCCGACAAATTCATTTTACAAGCAATGTTTTCCGTCCAACTGCCCAAGTCTACACTCCTCATCGTTTTCTCTGCCTTTGTTCTTCTCATAGACTGAGTAGGCAGTTGAGAATCAGTCTAATCCCGAGAAATTCGGTTTAATAGCCGGTTTCTTGGCCGTCAACTGAGCAATCCGATTTCGCGCTTTCCCGCGTTTCCGTTTCTTTATCTTTTTCTTTGATTTTTCATCATTGTCGCTATCACTATCCGAGTCCTTGTCTGAATCTTTTTCGGGTTCAGAGTCACTGTCTGATTGTTCGGGTTTGGGTGGTGCGTCGACGGTCCAGATTTTCACAGTCTCACCACCAGCAGAGAGCACGCGACCCCAAGCGTCACAAGAAACACTGACTATTCCATCATCTCCTCCATGCTCAAACACCATCGTCGTTCTTCGCTGACGTGCGTCTACTAACCGCATAAACGCATCAGCACTTCCCGCGAGTATTTTTTCACCGGGATATTCGGAGATACAGTCGATGCTTTCGGTGGAGAGGATTGCGCGGGATTGCTGGTCGGACCAGTTATCTTTAGTCCAAAATGTGAGGACGCCTGAGGCCATGCCCATTACAGCTGTGATTTGGATTCTTTTGGACGCTGGAGTGGGTTCGACAGGGGTCTGAGAGACGTTGTGGGGGGAGTAGTCGAAGGAGGAAGGATATGCGATGCAGGAGCATAAGATTTCGTCTTCTTGATCTTCACTTTTGGATATGACGCCCTTTCTGATATCAATTCGAGAGACAAAAGTCTCGCCGGTTGATATGAATTGGTAAGTATTTTGGTACTGCGCTAGCTGGGTGATACTGGTGACATAGTCATCATGAACTTCTTCAAACACATGCGATGGTTTTGATAGATCCCTCGGATCAAAGAACTGGATCGTACCAGTCTCGGTGCCAACAGCGACATGAGTCTGTGTTGTTGTGAGAGAAGTTGGCGGAGCGTCGAGTGATGATGAGTTTTTGGCAGTCACTTGGCCTGTTTGTGGAGATGCTTGTTTGAGAACCGAGTCCGAGCCTGTAGAGTAGAAGTCTTTTGTGATGTTAGAAACTCTCTATGATCAAAGGGGCAATGCGTACATTTTCCTAATTCGTCAAACGCGACAGCGCGCGTACTTCCTTTATGTCTTCTAGTCTTCCACACTCTTTCCATAACCTCTGCATCTTCCTCCTCACTGTCACTATTCTCATTGGCATACCGATCTACAAAAACATGACCAGTTCCAAGGCCTGTAGCGACGACTGGCTGGGAGGGATGCACCGCTGCGCAAAACACCGGATCTGAGAAGGATAAAGTGGTGCGTAATTTTCCACGAGGGATATCTCTTCCTCTGCCCATTTTTCCTTTTTACTTCTGTTCTGAAAAGAACGTGGAGCAGGAGGAACTGGAAGTGGAGGAATTGGGAGTTCTAAATTTTTTTGTATTCAATTTCAGGGGGACTACGAGCCCCCTTGATGGCATTGTTCTCACACGACACCGCTCACTGTTCACTACACTGCACTGTTATCACTTTGAACAAACAAACATAAGATAAGACAAGAGAATGAGCAATATAGGCATAGAAGGCTTTGACAGTGCTAATGTTTTCTCATTCTTTGATCAAGCACACGAGCGGACACGGAGAGAGACACATATTAACGAATACACCAAAAGCGAGACCCTGAGCGAGTTTCTGATGAAAGTGCACATGCTCGGCGACCTAACTGTAAATTACGAGAAAGAAGCGGAATTGAGCCGGTTTATTTTGCAGTTTATGCCGCGAAGTATGCGGTCGTTTGGGGAGTTGAGACGAAGGGAGCGGATACGACGGGCGAGAAGGGAGACCTGTAAGAGTGAAAAGGAGTATCAGCGGTACTGCGCAGAGAGTGTAAACGCAGCCAAAAAGAGAGGATTTGTTAGTGCGCGATATGGATTGCTGAGTGTTTACGACGAGGTGATGGGTGACAAGGAAGAGAGTGGAGGTGTTCTGGCCAGTTCAGAGCATACAGACAGCTATCCGGCACTCCGCAAGTCATTTCTCCAGCTCTTCTCATACATCGAAGTCGAACTAAACACCCTCGGTCTTTCACAGCAAGAAAACGAATCGGTCGAAGACTACAAAACACGTTTCTTTACGCGTCTACAATTCTTCAAACTTCGCAAAGACGTCGACGCAGTTCAAGAGCTCGTCGCCGGTTTCATTCCCGAAGTGCGCGACGCAATCCAGACAATCATGCGCGGCATTGAATTCGAGCCTTGTCCGAATATATCTGGTAAATCGGGAGCGGGACACCGGTATCAGGGTGCTGTCGAGATCGCGAAACAGCATGAAAGACATGCGCAGCGGATGAAGGGGTTTGCTGAGCAGCGCGATGTTGGTGATGATGAGGAGCTTTGGGAGCGAAGCTTTTAGTTCTATAGCTTCTATATTCTGAATTAATCATTGATTATTTAAGGATTCTGTCAACAAGTTCTAGCTTAAACTCACACCATTCAGCTCAAGACGCTCTGAAGCTAACTGCTTATTATATACCTAAGATATCGATACTATATCTTCCCCACATTTTCAAACTTCTCCAAACATTCTTACATTCAACTTCGTTCATAAAATTACTACAATTCACAGGTCATGTTTACGAACAATTGTTTATAATATGATAGATATATATGTTAAACACAGATTTTACAAATAGTCGTCACATCTTCACTAGCAAGTACCAGCCTCGCTATACCCTAGTTCACTCAAGACACAATAATGAACAAACGCGATCATTCTTTCTCAAGCAGACACGCGATGCAGTGGATAAGTGACTGTACTCAGTGGTGACTGTACTCAGTTGACCCACTAAACCTATGACAAGCAAGATGCTCGCCGCCCTGGCTCCCGTGTGTTGTAGCAAGAACCATCAACTGTAATGTGCTCAATGTGTAAAGCACGCCGCCCCTGTTATATCCAGACTTATGTTTTGTGAAGAAGCCGCTCTTTCAGTTCCATCCTCATTTGATTTGGTCCCCGTGGCCCTCATCCTCCAGATCCTTTGTTCTCCCACAATCATATCATCTCAGTCACCACGTCCATCTCACCAACTGCACCACATCGCTAATAAACCGGATATACTAATAACAGTAACAGTATTGACAGACAGAATCAGAACATACATTGAGAATGAATCTCGAGCTCACGAGCTACTGGTCTAGAAGTCATAAGCTTAGTAGGGCTTGCCATTGATATCAACAGATCAATCAAGTTATTATATTGACCGGGGCACCACTCCCATAGCTGTTTCTGCTGATCTGTTTGGGTCTGTGTTGCTGCTGTGCTAAGCAGATCTGATAACCAGCAACTCTAGACGGAGGAGGTGAGACATTCAAGAAAAGGACAGTAAAACTCACTGAACTGCGCGTCGAGCGCAGAGGAAAGCAGCAATGGCATGTACAGGCGCTGAGTGTTATAACACTCTAGATCCGCAACGAAGCAGAGTTGGAGAGGCACTATATTGATCCACAGTCACATCTCATCAGCTGCACCCGATGTGCGCAATCATTCACTCCTGTGATCCTGACTAAGTGTCTGCTATTATCGTGCTACCCATACGCAAAGCCATGCAGGTACTGTTTCCTAGAGCAGAAAAGGTAGAGTGACCAAATCTATCTGACGGACAGCCTCCGACGACGAAAGGAAGTCAACGTGGGTGCTCGCGAACGGGCTGACGATGAGGATCAGGAGTGGATCCCCCGGACAATCTAAGCTTGGTGACCTAGCCCGCGGCCCCCTCAACATCGTGGCGGGCGATTACAACCGGTAAATCAAATCTGATGGGCGAGCTAAACGTCCCTGAATGCCGCGCAGAATCATCTTTTGCGCCTGCGTCGTAAGTCTACACAGTCACTACGCAGACCAGATCATGATGATACAAAGACCACTACTGCATTGCGCAAGCTTCTCCGTCGGGATTCAGAGCGCCGGCTGGCGATAGGCTAGGACTGCAGTTTGGAAACCGGAGACGAACGACGGCGACGGATGCAACAGACAGGATATGTAGAACTGGCGCCAGAGATCGCCGGAGCTAGATACGAGCAGTGCGTGTAAAGACCATACATTCACGCAGCTAGTACTTCTTCCTTGAATTTCTTGATGAATTCTTAGTGGATAGGAGTGTGGTGCTGTGGTGTTGTGGTAGTAGGAAGAAATGAGGAGAGGAAGAGAAAAAGTGAGCGGGCGGCTGCTTATATATAGGGTGCGTGGTAGGATTTGGATATGGACCGACTGTTTGTGTATTTCCCGATTTGGACTTCGTTGTTCAACCCGACGCGTACTGCACGCGTCACCGAGTATACACAAATGGGATGGCTTTGCTGTTTATAAACAGATAATAATTGTGATATTCATCTATTTTATACTGATGCTGACAAGTGAAATCTGAATGCTCCGAGCAGGAGAAGACGAAGGATGAATTATCATGCGACGGAGGTCCTGGACACTAAGCAAATCTGAATATTTAAGAATCAACGCATAACATGCTGCATTAGAACCATTCTAATATCTATTTTTTGCACTTGTTACGACGAGAAGAGACTTGAAGAGAATGAAATGACGCGCGCCATGACCCAACTGATGTGAATATACCGGAATGAGTATATCCATGCTGCACTATCACGATTTCAATAACAGCACGCTACACTGACTACTCATCTGCGTTTATTTTTTCTTCTCTATATCAAGCAGCAACAGACGAAGAAGAAGAAAAAGAAAATTGACTGCCGTGGCAACGATATGAAGATGTTACGGAGGGAAGTATTTATGATCATCAAGATATGTTGGTATTTTAGTATAATCCCCCCTCCTCCGCTTCCGACCACACGACGAGAAGAAGAAGAAGTGAATATTTAACGGCCATTGATTTTCGTATATCATGGCAAAGATATGATGAATATCACAATGGAAGATGGGCACATTCATCAAGGTCCGTGGTTTTCAGTATATTTGACATCTCCGCCCATCCTGCGCCTACTCTTCCACTTCCGACGAGGCAAAAGGAGACAAATATTCAATGCTTGCATATTGTTCAGCTCGAGAACTGATGCAGAATTGACCAATTACATTCTACTCTTGGTGAGAGCCGCCTCATTGGCAAGAATTGGCTCTGCGGGCTGTTTGCTTGCTATTCAAAAATTCAGAGAGGTTTTATGAGGCTACAATATCACAGGTGAGCAGATTGAGAAGATTTTGAAATGATTAATTCATGATTTGAGGAGGTGAGCAGCCGTATACGTATAAATTCGCCAGATGCGCTCACACCACGGTCTTGGGTGCTACAGCACTCACTAAATACTCAAATGTCGACCGGCAGGCAAATTTGATTAAAATTTGTTTGGTTACTCACCTAAACTGTTAATATACACCAATATTTGAAAATTTCAAACGCAGGATGTGAGAGGTACTGATCAGGATGTCCTCAAGTCAGATCAGAGAGTAAGGCATATGTGTCGCTGAGATGAGCAGATTAACGAGGTAAGTGAACACCTAAAACTTGATGAAAGTCTGCGTCTATAGTCAGATGGAATACTGCAGCCGAAGATTAATTATTTTGTCGGCTGAAAAGGTTGTGAAATACGATGCAGCTCATAATCATAAAATGGGACAGGGAAGGGATGATGAGCGTCGTAAAAGAGAAGAAGTCAGCGATGTAGGATCTACGTAACGACAAACGACTGATTACGATTACGATAAATGCTCAAATCCATATCACTCTCAGAATATATTTGAATTGCTTGAATTCAGTATACAGATCAAGCAAAACGCCTTCTCATTCTCAGTACCTGCTTTCCGATCAAATGAACATCCACATCACAAATTTCGTGCTGGCATAACCTGAATATCATGCTCGACCGTAAGGCCCACACCCTCTGCATATTGACTGAATTCCTCGTCCGTCAAGCCAAATAGATTACACAACCCAATTCGAGGTAGCCCCAGACTGTAAAGATTTTCCAAATATATTGCGTACTCCAAATGTACCTTACTGAAATTCCAGGCCAAAATTGCACACCTAAAAATTCAGGCGACTTCTTTGATGGGCCAAATAATATTGTCCGGCTCTTAAAACTCATGTATATTGAGTCGATGTCGTGCCGCGGAGCCCACGGTCGTGAACTGTCCTCAAGCTCTTTGAGATTCACTAATTCAACTCGAATCGCACCAGATCCAACCACATGCGTGCAATATGCGTTATTCCCAACATCAACAAGACAATACTTGTTCCTATCCCCGGTGTTGGGCCTCGAATATGGCCCTGCTTCATCTCCACGTACAGGAAAGTACTCTGAGTTGCTCCATTCAATCTTTCTTGAAATATCATCAGTAAATACGCCGCCGTCACCACTAATACAAGCAAAAATTGATCGTCGATTTATAAATTTTCGGATCAGCAGCAAACTGCTGCCATGCTCGTCTTCGAGATAGATTGCAGGCTTATACAACGACCATAGCTCCAGATTTGACACTTGAAATAACAAGTTTTTGTAACCTCTTGGGAGAAGACCACAGAAATCGGAAAATATCTCCTGCTGTTGCTGATGAAGCGAACCCTATATGAACCTCCCTCAAATCTTTGCAAGACTGAGCTAGAATATCAAGTACTCTACCGCCGATCAGTCCTATACCTGCAAACGATATCTGGAGGTCAGGCAGTTCTTTGAAGAACAAAATATCTGTGCCTAATAAAAGATCTGTGTCTAATGAATGAACTGGGTTGGCTAGAACGCGTGAAACATCCTCATAAAGCTCATTCTCTTGGCTATCCTTACGCTTCAAATTTTGAATTAGGTGACAAAGCGTCCGAAGAGTGTTGTAACATTCTTTATCAATTGTAAGCCGAGTCAAGTTATGCATTTTCCGGCCGCAGAGTCTGATGAACTGAAGTGCAGACTCATCTGTGCACCGCAGGTAAATACTTTTCAAGGCGAATGGCTCACTATCCCCTCTTTCAGCAAAAATCAAAGGCACGATGTGTTTTAACGGATGAAGCTCTAGGGTGAGATCACATAAACCCCTGCACCAATCGTTCGTTAATGTGTCTGGCCCTGTCTCCAACCTCGATTGGATTCAAAAAATAGGTGTACGGCAATTCCAAGTTAAGTAATTTTTCTGGTGCTTGAATAATACAACCATACGTATCAAAGTCCCCGGGATTGCAATCCGTAAGCTCTAACGTCGTTTCCCTTGCAAGTAGAGGACCTAGTCGTTGAGCAAAGTCCATGTCAAGTTGGCGGGCATGCCGCAAGTATAAAGATCGCAGGCTGTGCTTGCACGTATCAACAAGGTCATACACAAGTTTATTGCTGATACCGTGGTATACTGCTATCGATTCAAGATTGCAATTTGTGGGAAAGGGGATAGATCTAGTAGATTTGCATGCGACCCAGGCTCCTTCACTGAAATTTCGCAACACCGGCTGAACTTCTGTGAGCTTTTGGCGAACTGCTGCTTTCTCGAGGTTTTGGAACTGTCCATACTCTATATAATCTCAGTACATCGACGTGTGCGCCTTTGAGAGCCTGAGCCAACGGCGACTAACCTGGAAGCATGTCAATCACCTCAGGCATCTGACTATGAGATATACTTACGCATTCGAGCTTGGAAATCTGCAATGAGCTCATACAGTCGAATATTGTAAACATGAGCTCATCAGGGAGCTTGTCGATGCGGTTGACACCAGAGTCCACATTGCTCGCGTTCGAGTCCTGGATCTCGCGCTCTGAAGCTGTTCCTAGCGGTCGTAGTGCAAATCTGGGTCGATCCATGATTTTTTCAACTGCGTTTGGTTT
>JAJMBS010000039.1:0-68610 GCA_030572775.1 [Lipomyces] yamanashiensis
TACACAGCAATACAATGGCAGACCCTCCCCGCGTCGTCCGTCCGCGTCCGCAACTTTCCTCCATCTCCAACACTCCCTCTCCCCTGTCTGCCTCCTCCAGAAAGACTCTCGTCCGACAGCCTTCACGACCTGCTCTTTCTGTAAAGTCCTCGACAGTCTCAGAGAGAGCAAATTCATCACATACTACACTCTCATACTTGCCGGCAACAGTTACCACCAGGTCGCCGCGACACTCCATCTCTTCCCCGGCGCCTTCATCATCTACCACCAGTCCCGCAAGATCGTCTGCTCCTACTCCAGTTGCGCCAAAGAAGTTCCTATACGCTTCACAGATAAACACCCCCTTTTCCGCTTCCTCTTCTCCGGCTTTGGCGCGTCCTGCGACTACTCGCACAACCTCCAGCCTCTCGAACCTCAACACAAAATCCACATCGCAGCTTCGTCCGAGTCCTTCCCTTTCGTCATCCAGCAGTACTCCTACTGCTACCCGGCCATTCAGCACTCGCAAATCAAGTACCTCTCTCAAACAGTCTGCTACTTTGACAAATACTCCCACGGCACCTCCTCCTGTCCCACCACTTCCTTCTCACACATCCAAGTTTATCTACGCCAACGGCGAGGAAGAAGTCCTTCCTCCGCGACAGCAACCCTCAGCTACACCTTCAGTCTCTTCCACAACTTCTAGGTCACAATTTTATCCCGCTGGAAGTCCAACTTTTTCATCATCTAGCGTATCCTCTGCGTTCTCGGTTGGCACGATCAGCGATGAGCATGAGGATAAAGAGAATCTACTTCAACGACACAATATCCAACATGCTCCACAATACCAATCAAATTCCAGCGAAAGTGCACAAGCAGTAGCCGACGTCGACGACGACGATGATGACACCAATGATGACAGCGATAGCAAGCAAGACAGCGACGACGACCGACACGAAGTCCCCGATGCAGCACGAATTAATAGGAAAGTTCTCGATTTAGAGATATCCAACGCATCTCTTTTATCAATCAACCGCACGCTTGAAAAAGAAATGCGAACTCAAAGTCGAGAACTACGTGCTTTAAAGCGCTGGATGCAACGAAACGGGATTTCCGGCGTGACTCCTGATCTAGCTGAACTCTCAGTGTCAGAAGCAGACAGCGATGAAGAGACTACGAACGACGACAATGACAATGACGATGATGATAATACAATCATGCCAAAGTCAAAGAAATTGTCGTCAGTGTCTGCATTAGCTGATTTAATGAAAAATGAGCAGGACTATTTTTCGACAAATCAAGCTTTAAACACCTCGATCAGCAAATGTATCAGCTCCTCCGACTATTTAATCAAAGAAGCTTCCGACGCACTTGCCTTCAAAGTCACGGAAATTGACATGCGAAGTCGTGTTCTCAGCTACGACGACACAGCAGAAAAGTACAATCAAGAGAGTGACCAAACAAGTGACTATGAAGTCGAGAACGAAGTAGTGGATGACGAGTCGTCGACTTCAAACGAGCCACCGCTTGATAGCTACGATGTAATATAGGTTGCTATGTAATATAGATCATTATTAGGCGTTTTGATTTAAATTTTTTTTCTTATTAGATATGTACGAAGAATGTAATCAGCAAACGAAATATCGCAGCCAATTAAAATTAAAAAGCCGCTGAATCCAACCAGCATGTGAGAATTCCCATATATATACCCTTTGCCTTTTCTAATGCAACCGAACTAAATTCATCCCATGAAAGTCCGAGTCTTGGATCCTTTGGCTCAGCCGCGATGAAAATCTCTGACACGAGTTTTTCTATCGCGCTCATTGTGATCCTTTTTAATTCTGCGTCGTATTCTGCGTCATTTAGAGGGCCCGAAGGTTCACCTGAGTAGCCTCGCTCGACGCTCCAGTCTTCTTCATGATCTTTATCGGGGATTTCTCGTAAAGGCATGTCCATTAACGACGGAATTTGAGAGCCAAAGACGGAAGACAATGAGTACTGTTCGCGGACGATATCCCAGTCTACGATTTCATCTTCGGCGGATAGTAACATGTAATTGACGAGATTATTCGAGAGATCAAAGTATCCGGCAAACATGTCCATCATATTCAATTTAGTCACGTAGCCATCTTGATCAGCATCATAAGCTGTGAATGCACATCTTAGCCGCTCCTTTTTTGAGCCTTTAGTCAAAAACGACATGATGGAAATGTACTCTAAGAAACACACAACGCCGTTATCGTCAATATCGTAAAGAAAAAAGATTCTGTCGGTAACTAGATTAGGCGTTGATCCAAGTCGAGATGTGAGTTTTTTGAAGGCTGCTTTATCGATTCCACCTTGAGGTCGATTGGATGCGTCCATGTACTCCAACACACAGAGACTCTTGAACTGTTCATATAGCGCTTCGATTTCTTCTCGGTTGACTAGAGATGTTAATATAAATTTATTATAATATCAGGGAAACTTACAATGTGTTAATCTGACAAACTCGTCAAGTTCATTTTCATCGAGGACTTTTGGCAGTTTCATGAACACAGCTGGGTTTCCCGGATATCCAGCTCGACGGGTCCAGTCGGGGTTATACAAAACCGGGATTGGGATTTTGATTTTGTATAGGATATGAGTACGTAAATGAGTGTCAGCAGCTTCGCATTTCTCGCACAGGTCAACGTCAGCGCACTGTGTGCATCTATATCGCAGTCCTTTGATGGGATTTGCACGACATGAGTTACAACTAACTCCACGATGCACATATGCCATCTTTCGACGATTTTCTGTTCCAATGAGACGTAACAACCGCAGAATATGTCCACTCTGAATCTGATCTCCTTCAAATCCTTCTCGATACATGGCAGATATCAGATCTGTTGGGTCGATTTCTCCAGAGTCGTCGTCGTCGTCGTCGTCGTCATCGTCATCGTCATCGTCATCGTCGAGTGTGTTGACGATGTCGCGCAGGGTATTTGCGCTAACTCCGTTGCTCAAGTTACTGTTGCTTGCAAGTGTTGACCTTCCTGTACCTGCACGTGCTGAATTGTGTCGACGAGAAGAGGATCTCGTTGTTCGATTACAGCGCGGGTCTGTAGAGATGAACGCGTAGACACCGAACGCGACTGCAATCGCGGCAGCGCAGCCAAAGATCTATATCTTGTTAGTCTGTATTTTAACAAATTTGTATTCAGTATATTCTTCTTACTGTTGCCCGTTTTGGAATGTCTATTGACGGTGTCATTCTCCTTTTCCAGAATATCCAAGATTGTTCCTGAGAGTACTTACACGATCATGATGTCAACCGTTATATCTAACACGTGTTTACTGTGATATCAAATACACACACGCGTTTACTGTGATGCTGGAGACGCATCAATCCGTGGCTGGGCTTCCACAATCATCCTCAGTGAAAGGTGGTCAATCCAGGTAATTGTCCATAGTCTGCCTTTCATCTCTGCTTTGAGTCTTCGCCAGAGCAGAATAGTTTGAAATTGGACGCTTTTGATAGAAAGAAAGGTTCTAGTTTGGTATGTATTGTATCTGGTTTCTGCGAGCAGCGAATGTGGTTCAAAGTGGGCTTGATAAACTTCCTCGGGATCCACTTAGTCTGCGTATTTTGAGCAGAATAGCTCAAGTTGCTGTTTTATTGTGAAAGTGTTGCTAATATTAACGGATGAACTGGGTCGTGAGGACTGATTGGCAGATATCGAGTGTGGATGCTTAAAGTAGTGTACTGCTTGCGTTTCTATCCTCAAGATATCTGCAATCAAAACATCTTGATTCAGTTCGTCAATCAATTAGAATTCTCAGTTTATCGCTTACTCTTTTTTCTATCGTCTATTGCATATAATTCATCATGTCTGGTGAAGCTTGGTATGTGCAGCATCGAACCCTGACTCTGCTTCCTTTCACATGAATTTGATTTTATGTAGTCGTGTGATTGGATTATACCTAACGCATATGTAATAGGTTATATTTGTTGGCTGTCATTTTAAATGCAGTCAACTTGTTTTTGCAAGTTTTCTTTACTATTATGTACAGTGACTTGGGTATGTTGTCAGAATTGATTTTTTGACTGAGATAAGCTAACATTATATCTAGAATGCGGTATGACTTGATATTGTTATATGTACCATTATCTTTCTAACACTAGCAGACTACATCAACGTCTTTGATCTTTGCAACCGTCTCAACGCCGTACGTTTTCAAGTCATTAGAAGTAGTGGACTGGACTAACGTATGTACAGTACATTCTCCCTGAGGCCGGTGTTCAGGCTTTCCTTACTTTCTTGTTCTTGATAAATGGATACTGGATCGCTTTGTTACTCAACCTACCGCTTGTTGCATACAACGTTAACAAGTATGTCACTCATATTTCATGAAATATGAACACAGCTAACAACTTCCAGGGTTATCAACAACAACCACCTCCTCGACGCAACTGAGATCTTCCGAACGCTCAACGAACACAAAAAGGAGAGCTTTATCAAACTCGGCTTTCATCTATTGATGTTCTTCTTCTACCTCTACAGCATGATCGTCGCCCTTATCAGAGAAGAGGATTAAACTAGCTAGTTCTTTTTCTCTGTATTTAGATGTTCTTTGTACAGAGTTGGAAGGCGGTTTTCCTGAAGTGGAATCAACGTGAGTTGTGTGTAATCGAGCAGTAATCGAGTGAGATCATGGTGGATGTTTTTTGTACAGTAGAACATTTTTTTTAGCTGCAAAGGCTACGCAATATACATGTCAATACGTAATACAGCGGAGAGATTGATGTAATCAAAAATAGTCATTACAAGTATTTAATTTTAGAATCCAAGACTTTGTAGTACCACCGTCGAAAGTCCGAAAGTAATCAGAGTATTCATCTCTATATTCTAGGAACAGGTCCACCCGGTGAGTTTGGCAAACGAGCACTGAGAACCTCACAACCAGTTTCTGTGACTAGAAGCATATGTTCGAACTGAGCGCTGCGTTTACCGTCGATAGTGACACTGGTCCAGTTATCAGGCCAAGTTTTATCCTTCCATGATCCGAGAGCAAGCATAGGTTCGATTGTGAATGTCATACCAGGTTTTGCGACGCCGGGAGTTTTGTTTTTGGCGTAGTGTGGGATATTGGGTGGACAATGGAAGAGCTGGTTTGTGCCGTGACCGCAGTATGTTCTGATTGTAGAGCATCCGTTTTCCTTTGCGAATTTTTCAATGACGTTGCCAATTTCGCGGAATGGCATACCTGGTTTGACAATCGCGATGGCTTTGTCGAGAGCTTCGCGGGTTGTTTCGACTAGACGGACGCTGTCTGGGTCTTGGGTCGCTTTTCCGACGTAGTAAGTCTCGTTGAGGTCGGCGTGGTGGCCTTTGTAGTAAAGCGAGACGTCGATGTTTACAATATCTCCGTCTTCGAATTTTCGCTGGTCGGGAATTCCGTGGCAGATGACTTCGTTGACGGAGATGCAGACGCTCTTGGGGAAGTTGTAGTAGTTGAGCGGAGACGGGTACGCGCCTGCTTCGACGGTCATTCTGTGCACGAGCTCGTCGATTGAGTCTGAGGTGATGCCGGGCTTGAGCATTGCAGCGGCAGCATCGAGGATCGTTCGTCCTAGTGAGCAGGCTTCGCGCAGACACTGGATCTCTTCGGGGGTGTTGATGTGCACGTTCGTTGAGCGAAAGATGCGCTGTTCGGCTTTAGGCACACCGTCCTTCGCGTGGTCCGGAAGAGCGACGTTGGCGGGAACGATTCGAGTAGGCGATAGCGGGTACACAGGACGAACTGAGTTGGTGAAGGCGTAGTCCGGGAATGGGTTGTGAGGCTGCTGGGCTGCGAGGTCTTTGTGGATGAGTTTGTGAGTCGTCCATGCTCTAGAAGATGTTAGAGAAGTGATCAGCACTCAAAAAAAAACACAGATTAATGAAAAATAAAGAACACATACTTTTTAAAGCAGTCCTGGCCGCAGAAAAACGAGGACTTGCCGTATTTCAGACATGTCGGGCACTGTAATGACGAGACCGGGTTGTTGCAGCTCTCTCTCGTACACTTGTTCTCCTCTGAAACAGAGATGGTTTGTATGCTTTTCGCGACGTCTGTGATAACCGACATAGACCTGGGATGATATGCAAAATATATTAGAATTGAGGAGAATCCAGGACTGTGCTGGTCAGTTGCTGGGACGAGGACTGAAAGAGAGCAGAGTGGCAAGAAAAGGCGAGGCAGGGTTTTTGAACCCTTACCGTTGGATGAGTGGAATATTCTGAGAGCGTTTACATGAAATATATATATTGTTATATAGTATTAGTAGTATTAAATAGATATAAGTAGTGCAGAATACTGAATACTGTGTATTCATAACAAATGCAAATGTGAATGTTCTGTCAATATCAGAACAACAGCAACCACAACAACCAGCGCCAAACTCCAACTCTTAACAAATCCAAATAATCCTGATGCAAGCAACTGTTCATCTTAGCTGAATTCTCATACAACAGCTTAAGAACACACAACTACTCAGTCGCTGTTTTGAACCGTCGTCGACACATCGGACAGAGTCCTTTTGAAGCATCAGTTGTCAACCACTTTAGCAGGCAATGCATATGAAACGCGTGTTTACACTCTCCGATAACTATTCACACATTAACACACTATCACCAGCACACAAGTTCAATAAATAGAACTCACTTAACGGACAATCATCGCCAGGATACTTGCAAGTCGGACAGGTTCCGTCGAACGCGACTCGACAGATTCCGCAGACCTCGTCTTGTCCGTGATTCCAATGCCATGTACTCACTGCATTCCATCTCTCTATCGTCACTTTCATCCTCTGATATCTCCTCTTATCCTCCTTTTTATATTCAGACTCAGAGAAATCAGTCTGGATCAAATGTCTGACGCGTGTTTACACATTCACTCAAAGAATAGCAGGTTAGGGTATCTTGTATCAGGCTATGATTACAGTGAAGCAAATGATATCAGTATACTTAAAGCCTGTTA
This sequence comes from [Lipomyces] yamanashiensis, assembly GCA_030572775.1. NCBI lineage: Eukaryota > Fungi > Ascomycota > Lipomycetes > Lipomycetales > Lipomycetaceae > Myxozyma > [Lipomyces] yamanashiensis. The sequence continues at coordinate 6,964 of JAJMBS010000039.1, forward strand.
ATCTGTATAGAATAGTATATGATACTATTATAATACAATCGAATAGCAAACAGTACAAATATCCCTAAACAAGCACGCTGTCAACAGACCACTGCCAATAATTGATTACTAGCAAAGTACAATTCATGACTAATCATGAGAGGTTATAACCTATCCTCTCCTCCATCTACATTATCATCAAAAACTAATACTCACAATGTCTAGAATGAGAGGACCTTCGCGTATCTTGCTGGACTCAATTCTGACTCCGAAAGCATTTAAGACTTTACAAGAGAACCCCGCAAAGAAAGTGATCCCTATCGACGCGACCTGGTATTTGCCTAATGCCGGACGCAACGGACGCGATGAGTTTCTGAGTGAACGGATTCCTGGTGCGAGGTTTTTTGATATTGATGAGGTGAAAGATGCTGGATCGAAGTATCCTCATATGTTACCGTCGGTCGAGGAGTTTAACAAGGCTATGAGTATGTATGATCTTTTGAGACTGGATGCTGCTATACTGACATTCTCACAGGTGATCTTGGAATATCTAATGATGTATGTCAATTGTGCTGATTGTGTGTATTGATAATGAACTAATCAATTAGGATACACTCGTTGTTTACGATAAACAAGGAAACTTCTCTGCACCACGTCTTCTGTGGACCTTGAAAGTATTCCAGCATCCCTCTGCCTTCATCCTCGACAATTATCCCGCTTTCAAATCCGAAGGCTACAGTGTCGACACCTCAAAACTAGCCAAAGTAGAAGACGCAGTGACTGAAAAAAGCTCCTACGAATCCCCCGGTTTACAGGAAGACAAAGTCGTTAGCTACACCGATCTCAAGCAAGTTGTGATTGAACCTTTATTCAGAAGTAAGTTCAACATCATCGACGCTCGCCCTCACGCACGCTTCAAGGGAGAAGCGCCGGAGCCTAGACCTGGTTTGCCATCTGGCCATATTCCTGATGCTATTTCAATCCCATTCAACGAGGTCTTGGATCCCGAGACAAAGCAGTTCAAGGATTCGCAGGCTCTAGCTGATTTATTCATGAGCAAGGGAGTTGATCCTGACAAGACGACTATCGCAATGTGTGGAACAGGTGTTACAGCATGTGTTTTGGAGACTGCGTTGAACCGAGCGGGACTGGTTAGCACTGATAAGTCTATAATTGTATATGATGGAAGCTGGACTGAATGGGCTCAAAGATCCGACAAAAAGTACATTGTCAAGGATGAGAACTAGTCTATTCCGATTCAACCTCTTGGTTTGCTAGTTTAAGAATAAAATCCCACTCTTTCTTTCGAACTGGAGTCACTGACAGCCTTCCTCGTCTGAGAAGCGCCATCTCATTCAAGGGCGATTCAGCATTTTTCAAATGTTCTTTTAATTCCTGTAGCCCAACTAGTCGTTTTAACGGACGTACGTATCCAACGTCAACCATAAACCATTTCGGGTTTTCTGGGTCTGATTTGGGATCATAGTAAGGGTGTTTCTTGTCAAATGCAGTGTCTATTGTTGTTAGTTGAGATCATATTCAGTTAGACGTATACATACGGTCAGGATAAGCCAGTTTGCAGACTTTCAGTATTCCTACCCTTGTTAACACCGCTCTATAAATTCACAATATGAACTCGAGCTTACCAACAATTCCCGGCGTTTTACAATTCGAATGATAGAAAAACCCCAGATCGCCAACTTTCATCTTTTTCATTGTATTCCTTGCTTCGAAGTTACGAACGCCATCCCAGCTTGCGGTGTTTTCTCTTTTCAAGTCGCTGAAGCTGAATCTGACGTCGACGCCGTTGACGAGTCGGGTTTCTGGTTCGGCTTTGAAGAGCCAGAAGGATTCTTGAGCTGGTTCTGGTTCTGTTGTTGTTGTTGTTGTTGCTGGTGCTGGTGCTGGTGCTGGTGTCGGTGTTGATCCCTTTGGAGTCGCTTTCTTTGGTCGTTTTGCCTCAGTTTCTGCTACAGCTGACGCTGCAGATCTCAATACTCTTTTCGAAGACATCTTAATACTCTATACAATCATTATTCTCTTCTTCTCCCTTTAATCGTAAATATTAGAATAGACAATAGCTGACACTGAGAGTAAGCCGCAGTCTCGCATCAGTCTCCCAAAACCTGCCCGGGAAAAAACCGCTGCTCTTCTTCGGAAATCCAGCAATACCAGAGAGTTGTCAGCAGAACCAGGAAGCAAAGATTTGAGAGAGAACAAGACTGAGAGCAGCTGAGGAGAAAAAGAATAGAGACTGGAAAGATGTCGATATTACGGAGAAGTGCGCTGCGTCCACTGGGAAACAGCAAAAAACGAGTACTTCACAGTCCAACAATCACGATCCAACCACGAACAGGATCAGTCAGGTTCGCGATGAGCGATATTAATCCGTCGAACCCGGAGCAAGAAGAAGTCACGACCAAGATCCGGACAGGACTGTTTGCGCCGGTGATTTACCACGGCGAGTATCTGAATACGTATGAGCAGTCAGTTGCGCGGCAGCCTATCTACACTGCGCCGTCATCGTTTCATATCGCGGCGACGAAGCGGACGGTCTGGACCTTTGCGGTAATCGGAGGATACTTTTCCAGTGCGATGTTTGCTATGGAGTCAGTTCCAGCAGCGTTGGCGTTGCTGGTTGGCATCCCGTCAGTGCTGCCGCTGCCGCTCGTGTACTGGACTACAGCATCCTATGTTCACCGTATATACCGGATATACGACCAACCAGCCGGTGAGCCAGTCGATGTGGAGAAGCTCAAGGGCGATGAGGAGTTTATCTTTGAGTGTATTGGGATCTTTGGCAGAGGACTGTACAACTGCCGTGTCAAGTTGTCGGATTTACGAGTGACCAAGAAGCGTTTTGGGTGGGTGAACCTGGAGGTTGTTGACGACCGTATCAAAAAGCTCAAGCCAAATCAGAATATCGTTGAAAAAGCTCTTGACGGAACCCGGACTAGACGGTGGTTTTACGTTGCTGATGATGTCGGCGGATATAAAATGGAGCGGATTTGGGCGATTATCGACCGACAGAGCGGCGTCGATCACGGAAGAGATTAATTGTATATAGAAAAGCTCTCAAAATTACTATATAAGTATTGTACATATACATCAATCCGTTTATAACTCATCGTGAGGCAGAGTTTCCTCTGGTTCTTGCACTTCCTCCACGGGCTTCGCCTCCATGCTGTCAACAGATACCTCTGGCGTAGTTTCCGCTTCGACAACCGTAGCCTTTTCAGCTTCCTGTTCAGTCTCTTTCTCGCCCGGTAACTCTCCAGTTGCTTTTGCTTTCTCTGTCAGTTCCTCGAACTCTGCCGCGCGTTGACGGACTGCTTCGTGATATTCGGATTCGCGGGCGGTGTCGGGTGTATATCCTGAGATTCCGACCAGCTGGGTTTCAAAGATGAGAGTTGATCCGGGAGGGATCTTTGCGATTTTCTGGTCGCCTGATAATTGTTAGTTTTGTACATAGATGTGTATGTGAGTACATACCGTAAGCTAGATGAGGAGGGATGATCAATTTTCGCGATTCACCAATGCACATTCTATAAATCGTTAATACACAGCACTTCATACTACTAAACATCCAGAACTCACCCAAGAAGTCCCTGATCCCATCCCTTGATAACGCGACCCTGTCCGAGCACGAATCGAAACGGGATATCTCTATTCATCGAGCGATCAAAGACCGTCCCGTCAGTCAAATACGCTGTGTATTCAACCGATATCTGGTCTCCTTTCTTTGTCTTTCTCAGGCATTTCTCTTTCGGAACACGTTCAGTGATTGCTGGATCAAGTCGTCAGTTATGTGAGAGAAGACATTGGAGTTGTTTATCAGGGGACTCACTAATTCGCAGCTGATCTTCCTTTTTCACGGCCAAAACCAAATCATCCAGCGCAATCAGCACACACAACACCGCTAAAACACTCAAAACACTGAACTTCATCTCCTTTTCCTGTTATATCTGTTATTCTTTCCTGTAATATTTGATCCGCATCAGTGTCTACGTGGTCATAGTAAACACGTGCTGACATCTCCCAGCCGCATTAAGCCACAGTGGCGGTGCATTTTGAGGCTGTGCTACGACGCGCAGTCGATCTCGAAATTTGATATCAAGGACATAGCCAAGCGCTGGAGTCAGCATCTCAGCACCCAAACAACTGATTCACAGAGAACAACGTGGATTCAGATAAAGAGGAGTCTGTGGAAGAGATATCGCGCGGAGTTCGAGAGATGTTCAAGTCCCGCAAATCGTCGTCGAAGTCGGCGACGCCTACTCCGCCATCTGCGTCACCGTCGCCAGCTCCGCCAATACCCAGTGCGGTTCCTACTAAAGAGGAGAAGAAGCAGGAGGAGGAAGATGAGGACGGAGCAAAGCCTTTTGAGATTTTGATTGAGGCTGCGAGAAGGAATAACATTGAGCTGTTGCAGGAGGTTTTGGGAATTGGTGCGGATGGCACGGCGGGGCCGGCTGCTACAGATCTTATTAATAATTCCGTTGATGTGCTTGGAAACAGTCCTCTGCACATTGCTGCTCTTAATGGATCTTGTATGTTGATATAATGTGGTGTGTGTAAGAGAGAAATGGTGAGCTAATTGGGTGCAGATGAGTGTCTAGATGCAATGCTCGACGTCGAAGGTGTCGAAGTTGATCCAGTGAATCGAATGGAAGGAAACACACCTTTACACTGCGCTGTGATCTACTCAGAGGAAGAACCTGAGCATGCAATTGCTGTTGGTATGTTCACTCAGTTTTGATGATTTGTCGTTCAGTGCTAATATGGATATTAGTTGACATGTTGATCGACGCTGGTTCTGATCCAAGGTTAGTCAACTCTACACTCAAATGGCATTACACAAACTAATTGAACAGGATGAAAAACAAGCAAAAAGACAAACCAATTGATCTCGTGCCAAGTTCAAATCCCGAACTACGCAAAATCTTACAAGGTGCCGAAATGGCAATCATGATGGGCGCCGTCAGTGTAGCTGACGAAGAGGGCCAGGACGTTGAAGGTGTGATTATTTGCTCGTTTGAATTCGCGATGTGATACTAACGAAATAGATTCTGGATCTGAATCGGAATAACGATGTATGAGTGTATAGTGGAGTTATGCATATCTGATTTTATCTTTTTGTCTTATAGATTGGGCAATGCTCAATAGTTATATATTGTATCCCTCGTTCTTATATTACACCCTATTATACATAAAACACTCAAACTAGAAGTACATAATCTTATCTTCACATTCAACGCCGCCGCTTCGTCCGTCGAATCGTGCATGACTTGCAAAACCATTCTCCCTTAGGCGGTCTCGACAGTCCAGAACATTTCAAATGATACCACTCAATCGGGCAATTCTTATCATCGCAGGCAATCATCTTTCCGTAAGCGACGTCGTCGCATATACAGTATCTCATTTCGTCGACTTTACGTTTCTTTTGTGGAGGCGCGATTAATTCGGATGGCATTTTTTGGAATGATTTGACGTTTGCTGGTTTAGACACAGGATCTGTGGTTGTTGAATCGCGGCCATGTCTCGTTCTTGACGAGACAGTCGTTTCTTCAGGTATCGCTGCTTTCTTTGATTTGTCGGGTTTCTTTTGCTCTGGTTGTTGTTCTGGAAGAGCAGTAGACGCACGTAAATTCCTCGTCGGTCTTCCCTGCGGTTCAGGTGGTGCAGATGGAGTCGCATGTCGCGTACTGCGTCTACTTTTCAGTGGTTCGGCAGTTGGTAATGCGCCTAGTGAAGCTAGTTCATGTCTGGATACTCCGCGAGTACCTCCTCTCTTTGTAGAAGAAGTAGGTTCGAGTGGAGTAACCTCAACTGAGCGAAGAGTACTGCTTGGTTCTATCTCTTCAGCGCTCTCCTTTCTAGTGACTGTTAAAGAGATTGGGATATCCACCACCGATTTCTTCTTCTCAGTGCGCTGTCGGAGCAGGGCCGGCAGCTCAACTTGCTGCACTTCCGACGACGCACGCGAACTATTCACGAAATGTACATGTTTCTCAGGACTCACAGGTTCTGCTGGGTTTAAAAGTAATTTCTGCGCTGACAGTCGTTTCGAGATTTCCGGAAGCGCGAGTTGTGATGCTGGCGCCGCAAACGAAATCTCTTTAGTTTTCGTGATATCTGTACTGTGCAGTAGATCTGGTGTTTGATTTAAAATTCTTGAAGACTCTAGTTTTTTGGATGTAGAAGAGGATACAGGAAATTTCAGTCGTTTTTCCATTTTTGTGATTTCTAGATCGATCTTTGCATAGTGACGTTTCAAGATTGCGACCATTCTCTGCGTTTCACGAACAGATGCTTTTCTATCACGTATGATTCTGGCTGTGTTGACATTGAGAAGACGAGATCGTATGGAAGATAATTGAGATACTGAAAGAGATGAGTCTGATGAGTCGAGGAGGGTGAGGAATCTGTCGAGATCGTTTGAGGGCGCTGCTGAGCATGCTGATAGCTCTGTGATGAGATTCAGCGAACGACGAATGTCGCTGGGAAGATGGTCGGTTACTATCAAAATTGTTAGTTCATTATTGTTGTAATTATGGTAGAGAAAGGACGTACTGGGCATGTAGTATGAATACATAGCGAACGCGTCTTCATCGAGCACCGCTGCGGTGCGCTGTGGTTCCTCCATGACTGAATGTAAACAAACCGCGCATAAACAAAGGAGCCAAGCGAGTCTGTCTTCTGTCCAGTCCAGAATACAGCCCTCTGAGAAGATTTGAGAAGATCTGAAGTGCTTTGAGAAGCAAAAGGGTGAACTGTTTGGGTGAATGTAAACAAATCGAAGTGAGGCGCCCTCATCGCTGTTGAAACTTTATTTTTGGATGAGCTCGTTGCAGCTTTCTGTTTTGAGTGTTTCTCACTTGTATTTTTACCATATTCCTTTAGAATACAGATACAGTCACTGTTTATACTAGTATTTAAATAGAAGAAAAGATGTCTACAGACACGATAGAACAGTCTACTTTACAGCGCGCACAGGACAAAAAACGGCGACTCCAAGACGAAAAAGACACTCGACACCGGCGGAATATCAAGGAAATTGAAGACGAAGAAGCGCGATTGAAACGACAGTTGGGAAATTTGAAAGCTGAAAAGGATTTAATGACGAAGATTCTGGCGCAGTTGAAAGAATCGAAGGCGAAGCGGAGAGCGAGGAGTGAGCAGTAATTCATTACGTTTTACTTTACTCTCAGCAGCCATCTCAGTCTATATTCTCGGTACATATACAGAAAATACAGGCGATACAGACAATACAGACAGTACAGACAGTACAGACAGTATATTGTCAGTACGGTCACTATTCAGGCAGCATTCAGTCAGTCACAATACATGCAGTTTATTCGCTACTGGATACTCCCTACATCAGCGCGTGTGAACTCTTGAATGCAAACAGCTGGGACTCAGATAGGATTATCATCAAGTGATATTCCACCATCATGTATAATATGTATAATATGTATAACAATCATAAATACACAATAAGAATAAGAATAGTAATCATAGAGCTTCTCTCTAAGAGGCAATTATCCCAAACAGGCAACTCCTCCTAAACAGGCAACCTGCTCCTGCAACTGGTTTTCTTTTCCGCCTTTGCTCTTCTCAACTCAACGCAAGCTCATCCAAAACTTCCCCGTCCTTTGATTCTTCAGCATTATCGTGTTTGGAATCTAATTGCATTATCGCATTCTGCTTCTTTTTGGAATATATCTCTGATAGTTTATCGTTCTTAATCATGTCGCACTCGCCCTCGCTCTCATTCGGTCCTGAATGGTGAGTTTTCCTTGTCTGTCTGGATCACCTGTGTTTCGCAATTCTGTTCTTTGATCTGTATTATATATCAGCTGTTATTGCTTTTAGAAGCATTATCATTCTATAATATCTTCAATTACGCTTCTCCAGCTCATTATCGCCTACTCACGTGCATCAGCTAACTGTTTCAGGATGCGTCCAAAGCCCGTCCACTCAAACAGCTCCAACAGCACCACCTCGACCCAGTCTCCAGTCTCAGCCTCCTACGCCGGTACTTTTTCTGCCTTTGGTTCGTCATCAAACGGCTCTACAAAACCGCCAAAGTTGGCAAAGTACCCGATCTGGTCCTCGATCTCGTCTCATTCGTCGACTCGTCACGCGTCCTCGCCTGTCTCCTCCGGGCCCTCCAAATTCGCCAATCACTACGATGATCAGCAGCAGCAACAGCAGCAACAGCAACAACAGCAGTCGCATAATTCCTACGCATCCGCCGCGACGCCGACTACGACGGCCAACACGAGTATCCTCGACAACGCGTTACCCTACGAAGACGTACCTCCGATACCCGCCAATGAAGCCGGCAAGCGATACTCACGCGAAGAGTTGCTTTCTGTCTTTTCGCAAATGAAACAGGACGGAAAGTTATCGGAATACCCGCCAATTGATTTTCCGAATGCGCATTTCTCAAAGCAAAAACCGGGAAATGAGCGCGCAAAGTTTGAAAAAGCGGGCGATGCTGCGGATGAGTATAAGCAGTTCCTGGCTGGATCATTGATCGCTCCTGAGCTCTATCATAATCTCAATGGAGAGAAGGTGTGTATTTCTTCTACGTTTGCCTTTGAGTAGTGCTGATTTTTCAGATATCCTCGCCGCTGCAGGCAGTTGGGCAATTCGACTCGAGCACAATACGATCTTCCAGTCCGTTTTTTGGCAACAATGGTCTGCGATCTGCCTCTGCCCATTTCGGGGCGCCAGTTGATGATATCGGCTCGTCTACTGCGTCGCCAATTGTGCAAGATCAGCAATTGGCACAGTCTCAGCTCATGCCTGAGATTTTGCCATCTCTGAGCTCTTTGTCGTTAGGCACCACAGACTATGTCTCTCCGTTCTCGCCCGCTGTGTCAAATACCTGGTCGCCGTTCTCAGGCACGCCGACTTCGCAACACGCGCAGCTTCACACACCATCGAAGCCGCTTGACCATGACCCGTTCATGCCCGCCATCTTTGCCGCGCCGCCGCCGCAGGCGTTTCAGCAGTCACCGCAGCAGCAGCAGCAGCTTCAACCGCCGCCGCCGCCGCCGCCTGGATTGTTGCTGCCTCCGATGCTTATTCCTGGACAGCTGCTGAATTGGGTGTATCTTGATAACCAGGGGATTATTCAAGGTCCGTTTCAGGGTACATTGATGCAGGAGTGGTTTGCCAATGAATGGCTGACGATGGATTTGAAGCTCCGACGGGTTGAAGAGACGCAGTTTTATACCCTTCAAGAGTTTTTGACGATGGTTGGGACTGATAGAGAGCCGTTTTTGGTTCCGTTGCCACGGGCTGATTTGAATATGATGCCGATGCAGCAAACGATGATGCCGACGCATTTCCTGGCTGACTACAGTCAACAAATGCAGCAGCAGCAGATGCAGCAACAGCAGCAGATTCAGCAACAACAGCAGCAGGATGTAAGTGAGCCTGTTGTGGAGAGCAAATTTGACGATGAAGATGAGTTTGTGCCGAAGATTGAGCCGCCTGTTAAGGCTCCTTCTCCTGTGCTTGAACCAGCTCCTGTTGTCGAAGAGGGAAAGTCTATTGTCAAGCCTGAGCCTGCCGCCAAGTCCGAGTCTACCAAGCCCTCGAAGAAGAAAGCGGTGAAAGAGGAGCCGAAGAAACAAGTTGAAGTGGAAAAACCTGCTGAGAAAGAAGATATGTCGAATATCGATACTACGTCTGAGAAAGAATGGTCTGTTGGTCCTGCCATTGCGAATGTGAGCGCGACGGCGCCGACGAAGCATAAATTGCAGCCACTACCGCCTGCGCCTACCCTCTCGACCAAACTTGGAGACGCGATGGTCGCGGGAGGCGTAGCGACGCTTGCGCAGACACCTATTACCTCTGTACCGATTGCGCCGTGGGCGAAGGCTGCTACGGAGAAAAAGTCCAAGGCGTTGAGTGTGAAGGAGATTGAAGAGCGAGAGGCGCGAATCCGGGAGGCTGTGAAGCAGCAGCAACTTCAGCAGCAGCAACAACAGCAGCTGTTGCAGCAGGAGCAAAAGCGGAGTGAGGTTATTGATCTGTCGAATGGGAATGTTGTTACGGACGATTTGACTGGATCTACGCCGCCGGGATTGCCTCGGTCTGCTACCTGGGCAAAGAGTTTGCCTACTTCCGAGACAGCGACAGGAGGTAAGAAGACGTTAGCCCAGATTCAGAAGGAAGAAGAGGAAGAGGCGAAGCGACGCAAGGCGGCAGCTGCCGCTGCTGGTGCGCCGGGAGTTATGACTGCACAGGGAAAGAAGTATGCGGATATCATGTCGTTGCGACCGGCTGGTGTTGCTGCGTCTGTAGTCCGGACCGCTAGTCCTGCTACCGCGGCGCCTGGTGCTGGTGGCAGTGCGTGGACAACAGTCGGCGCGAGCAAGAAAGGAGTTGTTCCTACGAGTACTGTCGCCGGTGTACGTCGGGTTGGCAGTGTGCCAGCTGCAGTTTCCATTCCCTCGACACGAATCGCTGTGCCTTCTGGCGCGATCGTGAAATCATCGACTTCCTCCGACGAGTTTTTCAAATGGTGCCGAAGCACACTGCGCAACGTTTCCGCAGGTGTGAATGCCGAAGATTTACTCTCAATGCTTCTCTCGCTGCCTCTCAGCGGCGGCAACGAAACCGTCGAGATTATCGCGGATACGATTTACGCAAACTCGACGACGATGGATGGAAGAAGGTTTGCAGAGGAGTTTGTACGACGGCGGAAGACTGTTGAAGGTGTGAACGTGGCGGCGGCGTCGGCTGCTGCTGCTGCTGTGCGTGCTGAGCCTGTTTCTGTTATCACGACCACGACTGCGACCACGACCACGACCACGACGACGGTGAAGACAGGTGGTGAAGGATGGAATGAAGTGTTAGTGAAAGGTAACGCAAAGGCGTTGAAGACTGCAGCAGCGGGCGGCGTTCCTGGTGCTAATGACGGATGGAATAGTATGTTCAAAGTTGTTGGAAAGAAGAAAGGAAAGCGTTGAAGGGAGATCTAGAATTGTAAATATCGTTTTGGAGTGAATTTAGTGTAAATAGGAAGTTTAAAAGCTTTATTCATTTGAGTATTTGGTAGTAGTGTAGAATCTGGTTTATTGTAGGTCAGGGTGTCCGATGAAACTGCGGGACTGGTTGACCTCTGACTTTGTGACGATTGGGCTGACTTTCTCACATAAAGCTGTGAGTTCTGGTTCAAACTCCATGAATGCAGCTTCGGTGGTGGTTCGTACCCAGAGAGTAGCTAATTCAGGGACAACGATAGCTTTAAGGACGAGCGTACTCTGGACGGTTGGCACTGTCTTTGAATTCTCAGCGAATACGAGTAATTTGTCGATGATTTTGGCACGGTCTGAAGGGTCAGCGTGAGTCTCTCTCAGAGTCGTCTGCTTTCTTGCGCTTCGTCGTAGTGGTATAGGTCGTAGTCGAGAAATTCCAATACCTGAATGTTCTTAAGCAGTTTATCCTGATCAACAAGTTCCATCTCATATTTGAAGATATCGGAGGATACGTGGCTGAGGAAGAATCCGCAGGGATGGGTGCACGCCTCTAGACCCTAGATTGTGTCAGGAGCGCCGTTGAGGTCTTGACCCCAGTAGTAAGAGCCGCCGAGAACTTCTGTTTCCGAGACTCCGCAAAGTTCAACGAGACGTTTTTCCCACTGCGAACACGTTAGAATGAGTGTGCTTGAGAGGGATCATGGAGGGGTACTTACGAATGGGAACGCGGCTTCACGCGAGAGAACCGCGCACAAGTCATTCTGTTAATTGTAATAGCGCTTAGCTGATACATAATGCTGAGGACTCAGACTAAAAGTACATCGTGAAGAAGAAGGAAATGGAGGGAAACCAGCTCTTTAAAGGAACGCGGACTGATTTCGGGCTCATAGTTTGTATGGATTGGGATTGCGGGGTAGGCGGAGTATTGCTGTGTCATCGTTAAGTCTAAGATTACATCATATATGCACAAGCAGACTCAGCTATATGCTCTGTGGAAGCAAGCATAAGAAACTCTGTCTATTCCGCCAGTATTCATATCCTATACATAATACTCATATCCTACATAACCTTCTCCATCCGTCCAGCCAGCGCAATACTATCCTCGTATTCATGCCACATCCCTTTCCACACCCTTCCGAGTTTCTCCATACAGCGCAGACAAAACTCCAAGTCTGTTTTGCTGATATTCCGCTGTTCTTCAAGATCTTTCTCCGACTTGCTGCCGCGCGCAACAATATTAACCGTCGTCGTAGTCTTCCCATCAACTGTCTCGACGACTGCTCCTTCGCGGTTCTTTGACTCCGAAAGCGACGCAGCTGCCGTCGCGAGGTCGCCGAGCACGAGCTTGATGCTCGGGAGGTGAACACTGTCGAGCACGATCTTGCTCGCAATCACAGGCACGCAAAGACCTAAGCTGAATCCCATAAACGGACCCATCATCAACGTCGCGGTATCCTCGCGTCCACCGCGACATTCCACAAGAATGTTCACCATGTCCAGTAAGGCGGCGGTGGCGTCTGTGAGAGCGGCGAAACTGCGCATCGCCATCGGAGAACTTGCTGCTGAACGTACCCGCGCAATCGAGTTCTCGGTGTAGGTCGCGAGACCGTCGTAGGGCGCAGATTGGACGACAAACACGAGGCGGTCGCTAGCGTGCGATCGGTGTAGCAATAGCAACGTAGTGAACAGGATCTCATGGGTCAGGAAGAGAGACATGTGTACTCTCGCCGGGCCAGTCCGGTATCCATAGACCTTTGACAGCAAGATCCTGATACAGCGATCAGTTTCGTTCACAAAGTCATCTGAAAGCTCATGCAAGCGTGCAACCGTATCAGCCAGTAGTTTGACACTCGCAAGGCGGAAACACGCGGAATTAAAACGCCAACGTTTCTTAACCACCCCGAGCGGCGACGTGCCGTCAATGATGAACGGACCCAGATCAGAAAACACCGCGTCCGCAAAGTCGTCGTAGTCGAATGTCTTGCCGTTCCAGTCACGCATGCCGTCGTTGTAGATAACCTCGCAGCAGGGCACATGCACTCGTCCCGGGAAGTTTGGCACTTCTTGTGGCGTCGCCCATATCGTGGAGGTCAACACTCTCAATTCCCAGATCATGTAGTACATCCGTCTGAATGACTCCCGATGAAGGTCAGACGGGAGTAGCTCGGCATGCATTTGCACTGTAGTCGCCGGATTAGCCACGTAGCGACCGTGAGCGTCCAGAGGCGAGTCAATCAGATCCAGACGTTGCGAATCAACAAGCGAGACCGCGTATGTGAGCAAATCATGCGCCCGCGCGCGATGTCCGTCGTATGTAGCTGAAAACGCGAGTAAGAGAACTGTTTGCAATTTAGAGATCGGGTTCTTTATAGACGCGAGCCATTTTTCAGCGCGGGAGACCCAGAACATGGGATCGGTCATGTAAGATGGCATGGCTGAAGCCGGAGACGGGCATTGGACGTACTCGCGGGATGCGAATCTGCAGGCAATGGCAAGAATAGCTTGTAGCATTGCCGCGTCATTCTCAAACTCAAGAGACTGTAATAAGTATGGCTTCGGGAGCATGAAGGCGAACTCGGGCTGAAAACATTCATAAAAGATGTCGACGAAGAACATTATGAGCGGGATACTGGGAAGATCGACGGCTTGGAGATCTGCGTCGCTGACTCTGAAGTACGAGTTTGTGAGGTTCAAGGTTGGCGGAGGTGCTGGGACTCTAGTCGGAGCAGCGGTCTCAGGCTCCGGTGCGTGTACCGACGCGTGACTGTAGGAGACAGAGGAGGAGGAAGAGGAGGGAGACGCAGAGGATGAGTGCACTGAGGAGTTCGAGACAACAGAACCACGAAAGGCAGAGTGTTGTGACTTTGCTGATCTGGCGGAGTGCCTGTCTTGTTTGTTTCTGAGATCGTCGATTTGCTGCTGCAGGGAAGCCAGGGAGTTCTGGATCGAGAGGAGTACGTTTGAGAAGGAGTGCAGCTCGCCTAAGGATGGCGCTGCAGCAACTGCGGGTACGATTGGCGGCAGGGTCGGAATAGGCATCTTGACTGGCGATATGGAAGGTGCCGGGGTGACGTGGTTATCGAAGGACGAGAGAGGTGGGAGGGAGGTGGATGCAGTGGAGATGGACGCCTGGACGGAGGCGTCCGGGGACGACGACCACGCATCTTCTTTCTCGGGCGAGGTCTCTTCTATCTTGGTGAGTGCCGGGATCTCTGTGATGCTAGAAGTAGCAGAGTGTGCTGAAGACGAGGCGGTGCTGCGCCGGCGGCGACGGCCACCGCGATGCGAGGGCACGAAGATGCAGGGCACGGCGAGGGTGCGGCAGTTACGACAGTCCTGGACGCCTTCGCACTTGATTTTGCGTTCACGGCAGGAGAGGCAAGCGCGTCTGGAGACTGCTCTGACTCTGTGTTCAGGGTCTGGCGGGCTCATTGTGAGCGTAGGTGGGCGAGTGGTGAAGAGAGTAGAGAGACTGGAGAAGGGTGGTGGAGCAGTGGGTCAAGATGACGATGACGCAGGAGGTTAAAGCCGCGCAAAGTCCGGCTGGCGATGTGCTAAGAGCAGTGAAGGAGTAGTGGTTGTAGTAGTTGTAGTGAAGAGTAGTGAAGCAGTAGCAATAGCAGTGAAGAAGCAGTGAAGCAGTAAGCAGAATAGTGTTATCAACACGCGGGGATTTATCAAGCAAGCAAGCATAGCTATCGACGCTTTGGCTCTTCGCTGCTCGAACCAGCAACACGAGCACAGCAAACAATGACGTCGTCGGCCTTTGAGTCGGCTTACGAATCTTGATAGCAGTCGTGTGGCATTGTATTAGTGCAGTTATATGTATATTGTAGTTAAGAAATAGTGCATTGATATCACTATTCTCACTCTTCTCACTATCATCAATTAACAATCACACCATTTCTGCTCTCAACTCAACTCGCAACGTCGTCGGTCATTGCCGAATCCCCGTTTTTTTTTCAACAATCAACAGTCAATGCCCGCTCTCTCATCTCCGCTTTTCCACTTTTAATTCTCCTCACTCAGCACTCTCCATCTCTTTTATGACCGCTCATTCTAATAAACAATATTCTCTTCTACTCCAATACAGATATCTTACAATAATAGAACAAAAAAATAAAAAATTATTCGACCAGGGAGAGGGTCGAACTCTCGATCTTACGATTAACAGTCGTACGCCTTAACCAACTTGGCCACCCAGTCATTTGTTAACGAATGCGTCTGCTAGTCATCTATATTCCTATGACCAATAACCCTAGCCCAGGCCTAGTAATCTGATTTTAGGCTAATTTGAAATGATTATGTAATTGTTGCTAGGATTTATGTAATTTTGATGTATCTTGTACTACTTAGCGTCAATAAAATCTTCAACAACTCTTTGTTATCTTGCACCAACACCCAATTGTAATTTTGATATGTCTTGTACTACTTAGCGTCAATAAAATCTACAACAACAACAACAACCAAGCTGGTAAGGCGTTAGACTGCAATTGTTCTCACTTCATACAAATTTTATCTGAAAAAAAAATATTTGTGAAAAACGTATGAATAAAAAACCGTTTGAGAAGGGTGATCTAGGGATTAGTATGTATTATTTTTGTCTCTGAGTCTTATATCTCACATTTGTCTCCAGATTTTTATTTTTGTCATATTTTCCTCGGTTCATATATTTATTACTTGTGTTTAGGTTAGTTATGTCTTACATTAAATAAATCCAAGGGACGTTCCTGGTTTGATATAAAAAGAACGCACTATATGTAAAATGCTGTTTTATTTATCATTGAATGTGTTATTTGTTTTTTTATTAGTGATTAGTGTTGTGAAATTTAGATCTAATTTTTGAAATTATTTTTAATACGATATCTCAAGAAGTGGAGATTATGAAGCCATTCTTAGACTCGCTGATCCACTCAAGCGCACTCTTCCTCCTCCCTCTCTTCCCCCTTCTTCTCCTCACCTTCTCTTATCAATAATAAACGTTTTTGTTGTCGAATAACTATTAAATAACTACTATAGCTACTATAACTAATACTACTATAACAATATAACTAACTAAATAACAACGCTGTTCAATTCCACGTGATCGTTGACCACGTGCAACCATGACATCACGCCGGATTAGATCGAGTCAGAGTGGCGCGCATTGATTGAAACACGGCCTCGGGCTGGGTGGGATCAACTGTGTACTGTCGTACCTCTTGTTACTCTTTTCTGTTGACTGTTTATGGTATTTATGATTAAGATAGAGTCTTGATTTGATAGGTTTATAAGAGTTGAATTTGCTAGTGTTGTTAAATTCACAGAGATCAGAGCGCAATGACTACCGTTGAAGAACCTGGCGCTGGAATCCTGAAGATTGATCCTTGGTTGGAGCCATTCACCAAAGATCTCGTTGCTCGTCATAAGACTGCTACCGATCATCTTGAGCAGCTCGACAAGTATGAAGGAGGAATCGTCAATTTTTCTGAGGTATGTCTGCTCTGTTCATATGTGAAAGTGTGCTAATTGGTACAGGGCTACAAGTACTTTGGTTTCCAAGTCGAAGAAAACAACGACATCATCTACCGCGAATGGGCTCCCAACGCAACAATGATGCATTTAATCGGTGATTTCAACAACTGGGATCGTGGGTCTCACGAA
This sequence comes from [Lipomyces] yamanashiensis, assembly GCA_030572775.1. Classification (NCBI taxonomy): domain Eukaryota; kingdom Fungi; phylum Ascomycota; class Lipomycetes; order Lipomycetales; family Lipomycetaceae; genus Myxozyma; species [Lipomyces] yamanashiensis. The sequence continues at coordinate 23,586 of JAJMBS010000039.1, forward strand.
ATGATCAAAAACGATCGTGGTGTGTTCGAGATCAAACTGGCTGCGGTCAATGGCCAGCCTGCTATTCCTCACAATAGCAAGGTCAAGATCGCGCTGAATTTGCCGGGCGGTGGGTATGTTGATCGTATTCCGACTTGGATCAAACGAGCCACTCAGGATCTCTCGGTTTCGCCAGTGTATGATGCCATCTTTTGGAATCCTCCTGAAAAGTATGTATGGCAGTATGACTCTTCAACCCGGGCATCCAGACACCCAGCCTCGGCCAGGATCTACGAAGCGCATGTAGGGATCTCGACCAGTGAGCAGCGGGTTGGTACATACGACGAGTTTACTCGTGATACTTTGCCTCGGATTCATAAGCTGGGGTATAATGTTATCCAGCTTATGGCGATCATGGAGCATGCTTATTACGCCAGTTTTGGTTATCAGGTTACTTCATTCTTTGCTGTATCGTCGCGCTACGGCACGCCTGAGCAACTTAAGCATTTGATTGACGAGGCACATAAGTTAGGAATAACCGTGCTGCTCGATGTCGTGCACTCTCATGCCTGCAAGAACGTTTTGGACGGATTGAACATGTTTGACGGTACCGATTATCAGTATTTTCACGGTGGATTGAAAGGTGTGCATTTACTTTGGGATTCGCGACTTTTCGATTACGGAAAGTATGAAGTCATGCGGTTTCTGCTGTCGAATTTGAAATTCTATATTGATGAGTATCACTTTGATGGATTCCGATTCGACGGTGTTACCTCGATGCTGTACACGCATCACGGCATCGGATCTGGATTTTCCGGTGGATACCATGAGTACTTTGGCGATGACAAGGTTGACAAGGATGCTATCAACTATCTTATTCTGGCAAACCACATGCTTCATAAGCTCGATCCGAATATTATCACGATTGCGGAAGATGTGTCTGGAATGCCTGGATTATGTGTTGACTACGAACTTGGTGGTGTCGGATTTGATTACCGACTTGCAATGGCTGTTCCCGATATGTGGATCAAGTTTTTGAAAGAACTGAGGGATGATGATTGGGAGATGGGCAAGATCGTGCATGAGCTCACGAATCGACGTTACAAAGAGAAGACGGTTGCGTATGCCGAGAGTCATGATCAAGCGCTTGTAGGCGACAAGACGCTCGCGTTTTGGTTAATGGACAAAGAGATGTATACAAACATGTCAGTGGTGTCTGAACTGACGCCCGTTATCGATCGCGGGATCTCGTTGCACAAGATCATCCGGTTGATTACACACACGCTCGGCGGCGAGGGATATTTGAATTTCGAAGGCAACGAGTTCGGACACCCAGAATGGCTCGACTTCCCCCGCGATGGCAATGGCAATTCATTCTGGTACGCGCGCAGGCAGTGGAATGTTCTTGACGACGATTTACTGCGGTATAAGTTTATGAATGAGTTTGATTCAGCGATGCAGCATACGGAGGAGAAGTATGGATGGTTGCACTCTGAGCCTGCGTATGTGTCACTCAAGCACGAGTCTGATAAAGTGATTGTGTTCGAGCGCGCGGGAATGGTGTTTGTGTTTAATTTCCATCCTACGCAGTCGTATGCTGACTACCGAGTTGGTGTGCAGGTTGCGGGAGAGTATAGGATTGTGTTGGATTCTGACGAGGAGGAGTTTGGCGGGCATGCGCGGATTGATCATGACAAGTCGCAGTTTTTCACGACGCCGTTGGTGTGGAATGGGCGGGATAACTTCATGCAGGTCTACAGTAAGTTCTTTTGATTCTTCTTTTTTTTTTTTTGGATATTGCTGACGATAGTAGTTCCGTCGCGGGTCGCGATTGTGTTGGCGAAGGTGTAGGTATTTGCGTTGATTTGAGATTTATAAATTGGCATTATATACAGTATCAATAAATGAAGTAGAGACTACTCAGTTTATAGACGGTTTTTAGAACAGATATAAAGAGATATAAAGGGGCTCCTAAAGAAGTGACAGTTATTCGCTCAGTGATTAACTTCAAGATAAGTTAGTTAAACTTACTAAGCTAGTATGTAAGTGCATCGCTAAGTGGGCACAACACAAACCCCAGCACTTTGCAACAGCAAGCAGCCTATCAGCAGAGCAGAGTGATCGAAGAGTAGGGCAAGCAAAAGGGCTTCCGGCCGCTCGGGTTCACATACACGGCTGGTTGGGTTGACTCGCCGCTGGATTCCGAAGACGCAGCACAGCACGGCTGAGAGCGGCAAGTGCAGCCTTGCTTGTTCGATTGATTGATTATATATTTATAGACGGCATGGTATAAATACAAAAGTCCTAAAATTACAAAAACCCTAAAACCCTTAATACAAACACTCATCGCAAAGTAGGAATTAAGCCAACGTCTTTCTAATTCTAATGATCTCTTCAAGTGGCGTCTTTTCAGCACAATTCCTTCAAGTCCCATAGCTAATCATCCCGGGCAGTAGCCGGATTCACCCCGTAATGTGGCATAGGCAGCGATGTCTCAAACTATGCCACAACGCTCTCAATGATCAACGGGAATGCAATCTGATGCTTACGTGCTCCTCCCTATCAGGCCCAAGTAGTGTTCGATGCTATTCAGTTAGCGGGAACAACAGTAAGGAGTGTGCGACGGTGTCAAACCCCCCCAAAACTCGCAGTGGAACGACACTCCATGCTGCTCTATTCATTGATACCATTCCCCAAAAAGAACCTATGTCCAGCTCTCAGAATTGACGATTCGTGACAAGGTATGACGGTGCCAGCGCATACACGCGCGGATCACGAGTTGATCATTCTTGGCTGTGACCGAAACAGGAGGAGGATTTACTACCTTGTATCTCGCGCCAGGGTAATAGTCGTTGTACGCTTGCTGCCATTGCAGCCTGTGCTTACTGTAAACATTCGTCGCGCATTTCCTGCAGCGGCGGTTCGACTTCGGAGGGAGCCAGTAATGGACGCTGCAAGTGCCGAGTGTCAAGTTGCTGCATTTATGCTCGCCGCTCCAGGGTCAGAAGTGGTATCTTGCTTGTTCGCTACGATATCTTGCCGTGCTTACTAACTGGCAGCGTTCTCTTCACTAAATGTGCTCACTGTTCCCGCTGTGAATACTCAGTTATTCTCACTAATTCCAGGCACGCCGTAAGGGGGAAACGAAAGCTTATTGGACTGCGGCTCTGTCAGGCACGCGTCCGCACGCTCACTTCTACGCAGGTCTGTTATTTTACAGATGCAGTACTTGGCGCAGCAAGAGTGTAGGTATATATGCAGCCGCGCAAGGCGATGCGCAGGTGGATGCAGCTGGCTACGATGAGGACCGGGGAGTAGTGCGCGGACGGGCTGTCGAGAGTCCCTGGAGCCCTGCGCATGGATCAACGATTAGCGGGGCTGGATACGGTTTGACCTGGTTCTGTGGGTCCGCTAATGGCCACAGAAGTGCTAGGTAACAGGACAGATACGGAAGAGCAGGCAGTGCTGGAGAGTGAAGGTGTGGATGTAGCTGTAGAAGTAGTCGGGGTCAGTGAGTCAAGTCACGAGTGGGTGCTCGCCTGTTGTTACCCCAGACGAATGCTTTATTTACAAGCTGAAATTAAGCGGAACATAGGCAGAAAAAAACAGCCTGCGCTTCTAGGCCTAGTTCTGGCTCTCTTCTGTGCTGTTTGCTGCTCGCCTGCGCTGCACCTGCGCTGTGCTGCACACGTCCCAGCTCCCCAGAAACCTACCCGTCCTGTCATTCACCCTTCTTCCTCTCTCTTCCCAGTTCCTTGCTCCTTTGTCTTATTCTTTGTCTCTTGTTACTAATTCTGTCTCCGCACAATCTGCATCATCTGCATCATCTGCATAATCTACATAGTCGCCTCGTCTCAGTCATGCTCCGTACGTCGCACCGGCCCCTGCTGGTTCTAGCAGCCATGTTCGTCGTCTTCTACATCTGGTACAAAACAGGACAATACACCATCCAGTTCGCGCCCATCGGACAGCATCAGAGCGTCATAGCTGCACCGTCGTATCCGTGTCCGAGTCCAGACCAGGTCGTGCCTGGTGGTACTCTAGCTGCGCCTAATTCGCCTAATTCGCAGCAGGACCAGAGCCTGCCAACGCCGGCTTCGCAAGACGCATCACAACCTCCTTCTGCTCAGCAGCAGACAAAGCAGGTAGCACAAACACAGCAAGCAAATGCGCAAGAAAAACCACAACAGGCCAAACCAGCAAGCACACTCAAACCCGGCACTGCCGGCGCCGAACTCGAGATCGAAGACAGCGAAGGCGAAGAAACTGACGAGTTTGGCAACATGCATCACTTCGTCGTCGGCGTAGTTAACGGTGAAGATGGCGATGGTGTTCCAGCTGGGTGTGTTGATCCCTATCGCACTCCGGGATACCTGTTTCTACCGCCGGCGCCTGAGAAAGATCTGTATGGCAAAGTTCTCAAGAAGGATCAGTACGCGCACCGATGGACGCGCTGGATTCCTTTTTACGCCAACTTCCACAAACTTGACGCTCCTGCGGCGGCAGCCTATCCGCGTATCGCGGAGTCTGATTTACTTCTGAACGATTCGGCTATTGAAGATGAGATCCTGAGCACTGCGCCTGTCGCCTGGATGAGGCGGTTTGTGCGGTTCTTCTTGGTCCACTCAGTGATGGAGAAAGCCAAAGAGGAAGGCAAAGTGTATACGCCGAACAAGGAAGATCTTGATCTTCTCGCGTCGATGGACTGGGTGCGTCACCGGCGCGTGCTCTTCGTCGGCGATTCAGTCGATCGTATCGCGGTCTTGTCGTTCTGCGCCGAGCTCGGTCTAAGCATGAAACAAGACGGCGGTCCGGTTCACGGTCCTCGACAAACAACGGCGTACTGTCATGTTCCATTTGTCAATTTCACGATGGTGCAGTGGCATGTGCCTAGTATGTTCACCTATCGGCCAGAGTGGTGGTGGGAGACGAATATGACTCTTGTGCCGTTTGAGGAGCGGTTTGAGGAGATTTACTCACCATACTCGATGCCGCGCACAATCAACTGGGCCGGTAAAGGTCCTGATTTGATTTTCCTGCAGACCGGGCTCTGGGATGAACGAGCATTTCGCGAATCTCTGCACAACGCCGCGGAGAAGGATCTACCAGCAGACCTCAAAACCAAGATGAGCTGGGAATCCAATTCGCAACTAGCCTGGTCACAGTTGCGATTTGTCAACGCGCGGTTACAAAAAGTGTTGACTTTATTGCGCGATGCGTACGGTCCCGACGTGCCGATTATGTATCGGTCAATGACAACCCGCAAGGACACCAAATATGCCGATCTCGGAATGCTTTCGCTAGACCGCATGCACCGGTCCATGGCAACTTATCTCGGACTTGAAGTGTTTGACTGGAGTCGTATCGTCTACGGACACTCTGATCAATACAAGGATCAGCTCCACGTGCGGGGTGGTGCGCTCACGTGGCTGTTTAATGATATGGTTCTGTCGTATTTGTTTCGCGCCGCTGGAGGTGTCGAGGATCAAGGCAAAGTCATCCATTGGCCGCAAAAAGCTGGTGATATTATGTGGCAGAACGGGTTCAACTGGCAAAGATGTCATGCCTATCTCAAGCGGACTGAGAATCGGTAGTTTTATTTTATTGATAGGTTTTGCTGGTATGCGTGGAGCCTGGACTGGAGTTTTTTTTATTTGGTTTGGTGGATTATAGTTTACAGTTTATAAAATGGATTGCACTTATGAAACAGATTGTAGATTAAGGGTTCAATCTCGTATCGCATTGCCGGCAATATATAAATCTTATCCTGCAGCCGAGTAACTTTCTTTCTTTATTCTCAGATATGATCAGATAAAGAATGTTTATAAAAAATAATCTGAAGATATTTTGAATTTTTCTTGTGAAACAGCTTCTACGTAACGAGAAAAACGAGAGCGAAAACGGAACGGCACATGTCCGCGCCGTCGTTTGTGTTGTCTTCACCGCTGAGTACGTGATAGTTTGAACTGTGATCGGTTGGTGGTAGTCTAGGTGGGATGCGGAGTTTCCGTGTTTTCTCACAAAGTAATGGAGATTCTCGTATTAAAAACATCAAATCATTATCGTATATTCATGCTCTCAAGTTATAGCTAGTTACAATTGTAGCCATAATCCCATTCATTTTTGCTCTTACGTATGGCATATATTTCAATGACTAATAAACAAAAAATTAATGACTAATATACATCACGTGAACAGCGCGTCGCGTTTAGGCGCGTCAAGAGATTAGAGAGAATAAAAATACAGTAGTTGAACAAATAGGAAAAGCAAAAGAATATTTTAACTATTATATTTAATTTATGAGAAGAGATATAGACAGGATGATCTACTTACGAATTTGATGGAGATTGGGGTTTTGTTGTTGAATAGGAAGAGTGGAGATGTTAGAAGCCTGTTCGAGGGGAGGAAGATACTTTGATGGCTCTTAAAGTATTTGATATCATATGACGTAGGTCGGTATGACCTATGATTATCCCATTTTTTAACTAAATATACTTCTTTCTTTGTCTGTCTGAGTGTCTGTATGGGGTATACCAAAAAATGCAAACCATATCTTTCCAAACTTCCCTCCTTTCCCTCTCCTCATCTCGTCTACTTGAAAATCTCCCTACTCAAACGTCGCATTATTCCCAAAAACTAACCAACTAAATTCATACAATTAAACTACTTATTTATTATATATTATTACTCTGACATTCTTCTAAATATCATACATCACCCCCAAATTATCCGCCATAGCAGGCCTCTGAACAACAAAACACCAAAAAAATACAGAAAACACTCATGATGAAACAAGCAAAGCATTATTCGAAACGCCTTTTTTTTCCCTTTGTTCCTGGACATTCATATCTCTATCTCACATTTATATCCATATCAAACAAACAAACAAAAGAACGATGAAGAATTATATATGTACTATGTACTGTCTCTGTTTATATATGTATAATTATATACTCGCTTCCTCACAAATTTATCTCAAGAAACGCGCAGATTCGTCGCCAGGAGTAGGTTGAAATCCCGGAATGACAAATGGATCTTCGGCGAAGAAATTCTGCGCTACACCATTCGATGGTAAATACACCGCCGCCGCCGTCGCCGCCGCCGATTGCTGCTGCTGCTGTTCACTCGTCAACGGCGAGGAGAGGATAGGCATGGCGGAGGAATGTGGTACGGCATTGTTATTCTCGTCAAATCGGAGATTTGGAAGCCATAATTCCGGCTCAAAATCATCGAGCATGAACACTTGATCTAGGAAACTAGTCGGATTAGGTAAGTCTGAAAACATCTGCAAAAACTGTGTTTCGAGCGCGGGAACAGATGAAGTTGTTGTCGCGACAGGAGGCGGTGGCGCGGTCGAAATCTGAACGGGAGGAGCAGAGGGGTTTACGGATGGTGAAGTTGGCGTCATTGCTGAGGCAGACATTGGAGAGTGACTTGGTTGATCTGTTTTGACGGCAGATAAAGCCGGTGAATGAGGACTTCCTGCTGTACGAGGACTTCCCATCGCCGGACTTTTCCTCGGCTTACTCGACGCCGACGACAGTACCTTTTTCTTAGCGCGGAAGGTAGGACTGACGATAGGCGCAACAACAGCCTCCTCTGCCTGCCGATTCGCTAGATCTTCTTCAAGTTTTCGGAATACACTGCGCGCCATACCACCCATCGCTTCAGCCACCCACCATGTTTTCGACAAGTTATCAAGAACTGCACAGCTTTCGTGCCAGCCTTCTATAGCTTCAGGCGACGGGTATAGACGGAGATATACAGTCAAAGTGAGCGATACAGCGTACGGCACGGCCGGCAAAGGCGGTAACAATGGCTGCGTTTTGACGATGTGTAAAATCTGTCGTGTAGAGTGTAGCAAGATCGCCGCGTTAAGCTCAGGTGCTTCGGGTGATCGTTTATGAGCCAAGATACACGCCGCGTGCCGGATCAAATGCATAAACGCTGCAAACGGGGAGTCATCACTTTTACCATACGACACTTCAAAATCGACTTCAGGCGGGATAGTAGATCCCATAGGTCTATACATTGCAATAACGCGATCAAGGACCTGACACACATCGTAAAGTTTCGTAAGCCAGCCTTCTTCAGTCGGACGCATCCCCGACACGCCGACATCATCGAGTCGCGAGATCACAGGTCTGGCGGAAACACACGCCGAGATCCGATCAAGACACCATAGACACCACCATAACCTGCGCATAGGCGCTTGATCGGGATGAGACCGTCGCTCATGATGCAGTCCAAGGAAATGAGCATAGTGAAACGCTTGTTCGAGATCCGAGCACGATTTCTCAAGACCATCTGATCCTTCCGAATGCAATGACATCAACGCCAACACGCGCACAACCGTTAACTTATCTCGCTCGATATCTGCAAACATCAACGCCCTGATCTTGGTGGCGGTGAGAGTTGCAAAATGCCGCGGTGATCGCGATTGGATGTACTTGCGCGCAGAAGGGTGCCTGCACGCGGCGAGTAAGACCGCGTGTAGAAGCAACGTGGGACACTCATCGCGCGCATGCATCTGCAGAAACGAGGTTTTATCAAGAATCGGCACAAGAGGATGCAGATACTTAAAGTACGTGTGGATCAAGCCGTCGCGGTCCTGCTTCGGGGGCAGATCAAATGCATGCAGAGAGTCCAGATATGTGAGTAAATGCTGGTTTAGAGGCTGATGAATGGAAGCTCCTTTGACCCATACTCCGATATCATCTTTTTCGACATTGCGCAGTGTGAGAAGCACCGATGCCGGATCTAGATCGCCTATAAACCGTGTCGATCCAACCGCCGACGCCAGAGTCGCTGGATGCAACTTCGTCGAGGACGATGCAGTGGCGGACTGTGGGGTTACGGTCAAAATGGGATCAGATCGAGTTTTCGCTCGTTTAGCTGATAGTCTGCCAGTGTACTCCTCGCCATGAGCAGCCGGAGCTGAGACCGTGGCGTCGAAGGTTGCTGCGGTTGACGATGCAAATGGAGCGGCAGCGGCGGCAGCGGTGGCGGCAGCAGAGGCAGAGGGCGATGACGCGGATTTGTGCTTACCGTTGACCATAGCGGTTGCACTGGTATGCGGGGGGATACCTGTAGGAGGATGAGAGATTGGAGGCAAAAGCGAGTCCGAGAAAGAAAGCGAGCTGGTGAGCCGTGAACTGGTAGCCGCTGCGACAGCAGGCATTGACGCAAGTGCATTGTTCGCGATAGAGGCTGTAGTGACTGGTTCTTCCACTGTCACTGGTCTTGCGGGATTGTCGGCAGAGGATGAGCGCACAATGCGCGGACGTACGACGGAGGGCGAGACGTCTGTGACGACCGGTGGAATGTCTTCATCGTCAATATTGTCTGCAGTAGCTGTGAGTGCAGAGTGTTTTGGCACAAGACTAGTGTTCAAGGTCAGTAAAGTGCTGTGGTGAAGCAGTCAAAGAGGAAGATACCTACCTGCACGAGATGTTCTCTTTCATACACGGAGCACATCGTTCATGATTTTTGAATGGCGGCTCACAGCGCTTCTATGTACAAATGTCATTAGAATATACACAATAAATCAAGTAAATCAAAGTAGAATAAACGCACGCGACGTCGTTTGCATTGCTCGCAGGCCTTGTGAGCCCGCTTGCGCTTACGGTAGCCCTCGTCGTTTGCAGGGAATACAAACATCGAACTGGGCACCGGCAAGCACTTGAACGGCAAAACAGTCAAAAAGCAAGATCGCTGGGATCTGCTAAATAAGAAGGATTAGGAGCAGCAAACAGCACTTGCGAGTGAGAAACGAAGGAGGTGAAGCGGAAGAGAAGACAAAGGCGAGTTCACTCCGCACCGCCGCCCGTCGCGAACTATCGTGAGATTCGCCACGAGGCCCCTACGCAGAACCGGTTTAGAGACTACGAGGAGAGTGGATGAGCTACGACGGAAGTGTTATACTGTTATAAGGATTGAATACAATGGGTGATACTGTCTTGCTGACTATGTTGTTGTGTTGTTCTCGTGCTGTGCTGTGCTGTGCTGTTGCTGTTACTAACACATGCTGCTGCTGCTGCTGCTGTACTAAATTACTGCGCTATCTTGCCGCTTAGAGAACTGCTCCCACGCGAGTCCGACTAGGCATGTCACTGCCGATCAAAAGGCTTCTTTTTTACGTAATTATCTGACTATTTTATATCGTCAACTGTTTTCCGTTCTGTCTCGCGCCTCTCAATCATCCTCTCTACACTCAATCACTCATTCACACTCTCCACCTCCTTTCCTGCCACACGCAGCAAACAGGACCCTGTTGCTCAACCAGCTTCATAAAGGCTCGACTTGAACAGCGCGCCTGTGCGCAGGTCACGATGCCGCCTCGAAAACGGTGGTCACCTGTCAGCCATCGCTGCGAAAAGGGTGCAGTTCACCCGCGATTGGTTGCTGCTGTTGATTACTCTTGTGCTTTGCTCTGTTCTTTTGTTTATTCTTTTGTTCAATCTATTGTGTTATTCTGTTATTCTATTATACTTCTATTATATACTCTTGCTATCAATGGCATCTCAGCTAAGCTTTCTGAGCCGCTCATACCCACTGCCTGGGCTCATTTCGGCCACACTCTGGTTACTCAAATATTAGTAATTACTCTGTTTTGTAGGGTGTTGGATTGTATTATAATGTAATAACTCTGATTATAGAGAGTTAAAACACAATATCTAGTCGTACTTCTTGGCCGGCTCGCCCTCTGCAAGCGGAGCAGGCACCTCCCACTCAGTCCCATACCACTTCTGTCCCTCCTTCAGCTTCTTATCGATACACAGGTATCCGACATTTTTGCTTGCGCTCATATACGTGACTACGTTCAATCCACGCATTGTCTCCTGTTTTGTGAGTTTGCAGTTTCCCTTGAGCATTTCGTAAAAACAGTCCTTGAGTTCGACAAGCAGTGTTTCGGCGTCGGCGGTGTCGGTGACGTGGCCGGCTGCGGTCGTCAGACGAACGCCGGTAGATTCGAGTTCTTTGTTCTTGGAATGGACAAAGTCGATCATGAAGTCGAGAGATTTGGCAAAGTCGGGGATGTTTGATGTATCGATGATGTAAATCGGAACGACTTCGTATGCTGAATCACCGGTAAAAAACACCTTCTCCTCTTCATCGTAAAGTGCAATTTCGTCCGGGGTATGTCCAGGCGTCAACAGCGCTTCAATCTTAAGATCAACTCCCTTATACGTCAACTTCTCATTCTGCTCAAGCCAGTGGTAAACGTCGAACTTGGGGGTCGGGATACCGAACGCACAGCACAGCGAGTTGCAGCCCAGGTCGTTGAGCACGTATTCCTTCGAGTATCCCGACACGAAGATATCTGCCTCGGGAAACTCGAACATGCCGCCGATATGATCATAATGAGTGTGTGTAATAAAAATCAAGTATTGCTTCTTTCCGCCGTCTGCAGTCAGCAATCTATTCTCCTCCGCGAGTTTCTTCTCGATAAAACTGCGAATCGACTTCTCCGAAACAGTGGGATCCTTGCAGTGGTTCGGACCGCTTCCAGTGTCGACGATAAGGATTAGAGTAGGGTAGATTTTGACGTAGATGAACGGGAGATCACCGAGCGAGTCATCTTGCACGATTCGATAGATTGACGAGTTGAGTTTCACCCACGAGAAGCAGCTAGTTTCAGCCATTGCAGATATTCAATTGTATACAATTCTAGTAATAAGAGCAGAAGAAATCGGAGGGTAGACACCACAGCTTTATACTCAACTCTCCTCAAACGGGTCTGCCACGTTTAATCCTGGCTCTTACTCGAAACGGCGATAATCTCCCTGATATCGCTATCTCTCCTTCAGGCTTCGACGCACGCCTCGGAGAGTGCGGCTTATAAGGACTATTCGATTAGGAAATATAAACAAAGACTTGATAGTGATATTCGTTGCATTTAATGTATTACAATAATTGAGATAGAATAGAAAATATAAAGCAATAACAGTCTATAAGCCATAATTCATCCACCATGCTCAAACCGCCTCCGCCTTCACACTAATCCGCCACGCTAGTTGCGCTTAAATTTCTTCTTGATCACCGAAAACACATCAATCTTAACGACTCTCAAGAAATAGTAAAGAGCAAACGAGGCAAAAACGTTGAACACCAAGAATACGCACTGAAATCCGACATCTCTCCAGCGATGATGGTAGTAGACGTTAATCGTGGCAAGGTAGTCGTCGCCAACAGAGTACTGGCAGTATTGGCAGGAGCTGGTCGCGTTCGGGTTGTTGAGGTAACCGCCAGAGGTGCTGAGGAAATCAGCAGCGTAGTCGTAGCAGGAGAGTCCATCTGGGGGATTGAATACGTTGAATTCGTCGTCGCCGCAGACGACTTCGATGTCGTGTACCACGTTTCCAAGCATAGACTCGAGGAAGTAGGTGAGCGGGGAGATACGGTACATGAATTTCCAGAAATGAGGGATTTCAGAGTAAGGCTGGAAAATACCGGCAAAAGAGAGAATGAAACAGGTCACTAGACCGGTCAGGATATTGGCGGTGGCCGCATCAGGTGAAAGAGTGGTAATGAGCAGACCTAATGTAGTGTAGTAAATCGGATAGAGCAAACCGTACACCAAGTATTGCAATCCTTGAAATCCGTTAGTAATGATCACATATTGCAATAAAAATACATACCAGCAACCTCGGGAGTTCGGTTAAAGTGAATAGGGAAATAGTAACAGCAGTAGTACAAAGTGCTCAAGAAAATATTGTAAGGCAGCTCAGCAGTGATTGTAGCAGTCAACAGGGCACTCCAGTGGTAAGTATTCGACGAACTCTCGCGAACCTCGAACAATTCTCTCAAAATAATAATACGAGGCTGCATCTGGTTCATCATAGGCACACCGACGATGATGGCCAAAAACACACCAAAGAGCAAGTTTTCGACACCCATGATAGTATGATCCGGATTCCAGAACGAGAAACCAATAAACAACCCAGAAGAAAGCATCAACATGGTCTTGGCAATAATATATTCCGGATCACGCCAGTACTGAAGCATCATACGTCCCGTGACCATCTTCATCTGGGTAAACAGCGAGGCGGCATAAGTTCCAGTCAACTCAGTGTTGACTGCGGACTCGGGCTTGGCGCGCAATTCAGCGTGAAGCTGCTCGATTTCGATTGTCAGAGAGGCATATTCGGGGGATGCGCACCAGACGTCGAACCAGTTGCGGTCGACGGAAGCGGTGGCACCGGCACCAATGCAGTTGAGGATGTATTCGGCAGGGTTCTCGTCGTCGCCACAGGCTGGTGCTCCGTTCTTCTCAAAGTAGTTGATAAGGACGCTTGACTCCTTACCGATAGGACCAAAGTAGACGGTCTGTCCACCACGCTTGAGCAGAAGAAGCTTGTCGAATTGCTCAAACAAAGTTGCAGAAGGCTGATGGATAGTGCACAGAATAGACTGACCAGCATCAGCCAAACGACGCAGAAGCTGGACAATTGCCCACGCCGACTGCGAGTCAAGGCCAGATGTAGGTTCATCCAAGAACATAAGTAACGAGGGCTTCGCGGCAAGTTCAACTCCAATAGACAACTTCTTGCGCTGTTCGACGTTAAGACCTTGTCCGAGCACACCGACAATAGCTTCGGCATAGGACTCCATGTCAAGCATCTCAATCACACGTTCACAGTATTCATATTTCTCGGCCAGGGGAACTGAAGCGGGCTGACGAAGTGCGGCAGAAAATCTCAGGGACTCACGAACAGTGCACTCAGCGACGTGCAAATCTTGCTGCTGGACGTATCCGGTTCGTCGCTTGAAGTCTGAACGAATGGGCTTGCCTTCGACCAACATATCACCGCTGATGACACCGACGTTGATGCGCTGGGCAAGGTTGTTGAGAAGTGTAGTCTTTCCAGCACCGGATTCTCCCATCAAAGCAGTAAGTGTTCCGGGCTTGGTGTATCCTTGAACATCACACAAAAGCTGTCTGTCCTCACCGTTGGGAAGAGTGACAGTGTAGTCAACGTGCTGCCAGGAGAAGATCTCAGTCATAGCCATCGCGCTGGACTTCTCCTCAGAGCCTTCAGACGAAGCATCTTTGTTCAAACCATTGCGGTCAGCGACAATCTCAGCGGCCTTTTTCTTGCGGGCTGCGTCTTCAGGCATGTGTCCACGTCTGAAAACAAGAACATCACCGACCATACCCTTGGGAGAAGTAATCTCAGTTCCAATAGCACCCATAACGAAGAACAAGATCAAGTATCCGATAAGAATTCCAAAGTTACGCCAGACGTGGTCAAAACTGAAATCAAACTGTTCCTGAATGTAGTCATCTCCGAGAACATAGTCCTTTCCAGTCTGACTGCCAGTCGCAGCACACACGCGGTACTCGATCGACAAATTGTCGTAAGTCGGGCCAGAGGGAATCAAGTTAGCAGTACAGTCCATTTTGCGACCGTGCATCTCGTTAGCCAGGATAGCCTCGAAACCGAAGCGCAGTGGGTTAAGGTAGTTCAACCATCTGAACCAGACCTTCATGAGGGGGACAGGAATCAAGAAACCAGCGTAGACAAAAATGATCATGATAGCTAAACCGGCGACAGCGTTTGCAGCTTCGAGAGTAGGCGCGTAGGCGGCAACCATCTGGAAGAACAAGGCGTTACACATAGTCGTGATTTGTGCAAAGAGGAAAAAGATGAAGAACTGTCCGGCTGTTTGTTGAAACAACGGGAGGAAGTAGAAGATAATGCAGAAGATCACATAGTTAACGAAACGCAAAGGCAGAGAGGCGATCAAGGCCGAGATAGACTCAGCAGCCGGATGATAGAACGCAAATCGTTTCTGTTTTTCAACAATCATACGCTGAGGATAAGTCATAGCCATCTCGGCGAGCGCGTTGACGGTGAAGTAGAACAAGACGAAGAACATGCAGCCACCACGCGAGAAGGCACCGTTGTAAGTAGAAGTGATGTTGTAAAAGAGAGATCCGACGACAAGAGATTGCACAACGGCAGAGAGGACACTGGAGTAAATGTAGGCCTTGTCTCCCTTTTGGCGCTGAATACCGCGGCGCAAGAGGATCTTGAGCTGCATCCAGAACGAGAGAGTGTAGGAAGAGTGAGAACGTTTGCCGCGGACAGGACGCTCCTGCTTGACGGAGTCGATCATGTAGTTGAGCTTTTCCGAAGGCTGGATCTCAGTGCGGTATTCGTCCATCGCCTCGAGAAGACGCTGGTAGTTACTTGACGCCTTCCAATACGCGACAAACTCCTCGGGAGTGAAGGGCACCTTGCCTTCAAAGCCGGGGTGAACGGGGACACGCGCAGGGTCAGTCAAGGCAGTAAGGAACTCAGCGGTAGTCTGGCGAGGAGCGCAGAGGTATCCCATCTCCTCGAAGTATTGTCTTGCCTCGTGGGCAGGGCCAAAGTAGATCTGGCGACCGGCATAGATGACAGTAACTTTGTCAAACAACTTGTAGATGTTTTCACCGGCCTGGTAGATAGCCACGACGGCAGTGTTTTTGAGCAAATTCGTGCTGGTTCTGAGAGTATGCGCGTACTCGAGCGCGGTCGATGCGTCAAGACCACGCGTCGAGTTATCCCAACTGACGAATCTAGCGCGACCGGCCATGACCTCAGCCAAGGAGACACGCTTGCGCTCACCACCAGAAACACCACGAATGTAGTCGTTTCCGACGAGGGTATTGTAGGTGTGTCTGAGACCATAGACTGTGGCGAGGATGTCGCGCATGTCCTTGACGTACTCACTGCGCGGAATGTTGCCGGAGCGGACACGAGGAGCCTTAATATCTGCAGCAAAAGAGAGGGTCTCGTCGACGTTGAGGATGGGGAAGTGAATATCCACTGGAGAGGTTAAAGGTTAGCATATTACGGAATAGGAGCATAAGAGGACATACTCTCAGGACTGAAGATCACATCTCCTTTGAAGCGACCTTTCATGGTCTTCTGATCGATACCGTCGTAGGAGATTTCTCCAGAGACGCCGGTGAAGGAGTCGATTTCACCGGCGAGGACGCGAAGGAAGGTTGAGCAACCGGATCCAGGACGACCAAGGACCTGGATTGTTAGCTACGCACGGAAAGGCATAAACAAGAGAAGAAAAAACATACGAGGACCATTTCACCAGCCTTAACTACACCATCGAAGCCCTCGATGATGTTGCGGTACTTCCTGCCCTTTGCTTCTTTGATTGTTTTGTGAATTCTGAAGGGTCCTTTCAGAAGTTCGCCAACGGTAGGCAAGGCTTTCGCGCCCATGTCAATACCTTGGACGGTAAGGTCCTTGAAGAGGACACCGACGCTACGGTCGAGGATGCCGTGTTCTTCTTCGCGGCGGACGCGTTCGCGGAGGACGCGTTCGAGGCTGAAGTCTTCTTCGTCGAGGCCAACTTCTGCGGTGGCAGCAGAGCGGGTGGAAAGGACGTGGGTGAGTTGCTCGAGGCGGTCGAGGTTGAGGGCGACCTGGTGAGTTGCTTCGCGCTGTAGGGCGTTCTGCTGCTCAGTGTCGTTGAGCTCGAGGTCGATGGACGCCGATGCGGAAGTGGAGGACATTGTTAGGTGCACAGGAAGTTCATGGGCCGGAGGGAGGATAGGCACATGAGGAGAGGAAGTGGGTGGGAGGGATGTTGAATATTTACGGACGTGCAGGTTTGCGATGTGCTCAGGCGGGATGGCTAAGCAAACGTAAGCGAGGCGGTTTGCGGACGTGCTAGTCGGCACATCGGCGACGGAAGCTCGGAAGGGTTTTTTGGAAGCGCGAAAAGGCTGCGAAGGGTGCTTTTTTTTGGATGTTTTGGACGGAGAAGCAGAAGCGAGAACGAGAGTAGGCTTGTTAGTAGTGTTTTCTTCTACTTACCAGTATTTATTACTACTAATACTATCTAACACTGCTATTATACTATTAATACTATTAATACTACTAATTATACTACATTACTACGACTACACTACTCCTACAACAGCCTCGCCTCCGGAGTTTAGCACATCGCGAAGTCTCCGAGCAGCCGCCGGAAATCATGATAAGACACGCGCGAGCGCTTTCGCATTGCTTCACGCGTCTTGACCTTGTTTGTTGTACAGTGGGCAGTTCATATACACTACTATACACTCATCTTCTTCTATTTGCTCTTATTCAACCCATTCGATCACTATTAATCCAGCTGCTTCTCTATTCACAATCATCTGTTTCTCTCGATGACCTCACTTTCAGTTGCCGTCGGCACTACACAAAACTCTAATTCGCGGAAGTCGGGCTCAATTTTCGCCGGTCGCCGACAGTCGGGCCGACATTCTTCTGCTGTTCTATTCTGGTAAACTACCGTTAAGCTGCTATTCTTTTCTATGCTATTTTTGTTGAATAGAGTAATAGTTGTGATTGAAGTATTAGGAATGCGCTGTGTATCAGAATTCATCAGTGGCTGTGGATATCGTGTATCAGTCGACTGTTCTGAGCGTACTGCAAAAGTTCCTACACTTGTTATCACTGTATTATGAATACAAGCTATCCTACAATTACAAGCCTACAATAATACTATGATCTTACAATTCCACAACTACAACACTCTACAACATTTTATAATATGCTACAATAACTGTAGCATAACTTAGTAAACAAACATAAAATATCTCATCACTGTCTCTATCTCCATCAGCCTTGACCTTCTCGATTTCCACCCTCATCACAGCTAGAAACAACATTCTTATCCGCTTAATTCACGACCGACCACACAATCCAGATCCTGCGCATTATTCAGCGTCTTTGTCATTTATTAGTACTTACACGTGATAATTATACATTTATTATGTAATACCATTATGTAATTGTTTTACAATCTATCATAACATCTTACGTAGTACGCCGCACAGACTGGGGCCACCGGGAGATTATAGCCTTATCAGGAAGTAATCTTTATCTCAACCTGCTTCTGGCTCATCCACTTTTTTTTTTCGCTGTTCCTGGTCTTTCTATTCTCTAATATCCTCCTAAACAGCTTATTTATCTATTCTAATCCATAATTTGTAATGGCCGAGGAAACTAGCTGCTTCTCGTGGACTACGCTCAACAAGTCGACCTACCGAGTCGTCCAGGATGACTCGTTGAAAGAGCTCCCCTTTATCTACGTCAAGGTCTATCCGACCCTTCTTGTCCTCATTGACACTGGCTGCGGCCCAAACCACTGCCGCGACCCCACTGTCTCTGAGAAATCCATTCGCAGCTACATTGAGAAGCACCTCGCGGCTGAGAACAGATTGTTGACTGCAGAGGGTGAGAAGAAGCAATGGCTAATTTTCATCACCCACACTCACTACGACCACATCGGCGGCATGTTTGAGTTCCCCGACGCAGACATCTTTATCTCGGGCTACTCGCAGGAATATATCCTCAATGACCTCGGCTGCAACTCTCTCTGCTGCGTGTTTGGTATCCCGACTCCCAAGTTTGATGTCTACCACTGGCTCGCGCAGAACGAGAAGCTCTCGTACAAAGGAGTCGACCTCAAACTCGAGTCTCTGCTCACACCAGGCCACACTCCCGACGAGATTGCTCTTTACGACGAGGAAGAGCAGGTTTTCTTTGCGGGTGACTCTCTCTACGAAGAGATCCCGGTTTACATCATCGATACCTCGGACATGCTCGATTTCAGCAAATCCCTCAACTGCATGCTCGAGTACGTGCAAAAGAAAAACATTGAACTCGCACCCACTGGCAAACGTGTAATCACCTGCGCGGGACACATCACCGATAAAGCCGACACCGAGAAACTCGCAATCGAGATCAAGGAATGCTTTTACGAGACTCTTAAGGGCAACAGCGTTCTTACGAAGCAGGAGACCATGCGCGGACATAACGTGCTCACGTACTTCAGTCCGTCCAAGAATGTCGGATTTATGTGCATCGACAAAAAGCTGAAAGAAGGCATGAAGCACTTTGGATACGACTGGGAAGTTCCAGCTCCTCTGGCCGAGGGCGAGCCAGCCAAGATCTATTAATCACCTAAACATGTATGTACATATTAAATAGAGAGAAGAGATATATGTAGTTATTTATCACGACCAGCGTTGACATTAGTTGGCATTAAAAGTCCACATTGCATTCTGCAAAATCCAGCATCACAGAATATTATTTCGTAACATCATTCCATCTCCGGCGTTAAACCTTATTCTTCTACGACATTAAACCTCATTCTTTTCTCGGCTTTAACCTTCATTTCTCTCCGGTTTTAAACCTCATTCCATCCCGGTCTTAACCCTCACTCCGACTCCGGTTTCTCCACAACAACCGCAACTCCGCTACGCTCACCAGATACTAACTTCTCGGAGATTTTTTGTGCCCGAGACGGCACAGACGGAGGCGGCGGCATCGAGAGCGGAGAATCATCGTCAGATCCAGGCTGTGATGAGAAAATAGGCTGCATGATGACAGCCGGGGGTGCCGGGGGTGTTGCGGGAGGCGACGCGTCGCCGTCGTGGACGATATTTACAACTTGTGGCACGCTGAGGGAAAGATCAGATACTCTCCTCTCAAGATCTCGCGGGATCTGTTGCTTGAGGTTTGAATGATGATGAGGATGGTGATGAGGATGATGATGACTAGGATGAAGGCTAGGAGCTTGCGCGTGGTGTTGGTGTGGCTGGCTTTGACTCTTCGTATCCGAATTCTCAACTTTGAAAAACCAATCGCGCTCCTCGTCATATTGATACACCGCCCAGTAGACGCCGTACGGCTTAGGCTCAAGTACCCAGAGCGTGTTCAGCGGCACGTCAAGATCCCCAATTGATTGTCGTCCAAGGTTCATGAAATACGCGAGCAAAACTCGCGCCACCACACGATGTCCCACCAACAACACGTGATCGTGCATCCGCTCAACCTCCGTAATAACCGGTCGCAAACGATTAATCACGTCCAAGTAACTCTCACCTCCCACCCCAGGATACCGATATCCGATCTTGTCGGCCATCCGAGCTCTGTACTCTGCAGGGTACCTCTGCCGGATCTCTTCGTATGTCATGCCATCGTATGCGCCAGAGCCTAGCTCGTTAAGCATCCGCATTTGCTTGATATCATACGTATCCTCGTTAAAATCCTGCGACGTCTCAATCGAACGCTTGAGCATACTCGTCCACACGCAAAAATGCGGCTCAACAGGCTCGCCCTTAGGCGTCGTCGGCTGTGAACTTGCGCCCTTTGGCATACTCTTCTCAAGCGCAAACTTCTCGAGCTGCCGCGTGCGAAATTCGTGTCGCTGAAAATCAATAAACTTAGCCAATGCCTGCGCGTACTTGCGTCCCTTCGGACTAAGCGATGCGTCGCCGCCGAGTTTGCCCTTGATGTTATCCTCAGACTCGCCGTGCCGCGTGATCCAAATCTGTCGCTCAGCCAAGTTGAAGTTAAGCAGGAAAAACACAGCTTGTCCCGCGAGAAAGCCCTGGATATTATAAGCAACCACTTTCCGGCCGACATTAATCATCTTGATATATTGTAAACCCTCGACTTTCTCTTCTTCGTCGGCGATGGTTTCATATGTTTTTTCATAGTTTTTGACGCGCATCCGGAAATCAGCCAACGCAACAGCAGGATCCTGTCCTCTGTAATCCGGTCCAGACAACTTCAATCTGATATTTGATTCTAGCAAATCTTTGTCGTCGCAAACACTCTCTAAAAACAGCACTTTAAGCTCTCCATTTGAGCGGTCATGTACACGACTAAGTACCGATCTTCGTCGCTTGATAGTCGAGTTTGTAGCATCAAGGATACCAATACTGCCGTTTCCGAGTAAAACCCAATCCAGAAGCTCGTCAAGGGTCTGTAGCGCCCACTGTTCTCGCAGCGAAGCCATCTCTGTGTTTTCAGGTGAGAAAAAATTGGCAGGATGCGAGGTATCCAGCTCAGGTTGATTTGCCGGTTTAAGCAGGGGCGAATCTGGCAGCGGATGACTAGCTGGTCCGACGCGATGATTCGACTGACGACGAGTGTTTCCGACGTTGAAGATCTTGGTTTCGTGTTGGAGCCAGTTCATGTATCTTGCCAGTTTTTTTGTGATGTAGGATTTGCCGCGGGCGGGGAGACCGACCATGATGATTACGAGCTTTGATCCGACGTCGCGCGCAGCAATCGTGCCGTCTAACTTGTCAGTTTTTATTGCCTTTAAAAATGTAATTTGTGAGGTATACCTGGAGAGACGCGGCTGCTGGTTAGACCAGGCACATCTAAAGTCGTCGCGCGTCTGGGAAGATCAAGGTATGGCGGCACGCCAGGCCCATCATGTGGGGCAAACCGTGGCGAACTAGCCGACGAAGGTAGCGGAGTATCTGTGAGCGCACCCCGTTTGAGCGTAGACGAAGGATATACAACCGGAGTCGAGGTTCCTGATCTGGTTGATGTATTGTAGGATATTGAGTGCTGGAGTGGTGGAGGAGGCGGGCTGGTGAGGGCAAGCGGGGTGATGCTCGAGGTGCTCGAGTTGTTGCTGCTCGACGACATCGCGAGAGACGAAACTAAGACAAATAATAAAGAGCACTAAGAAGAATGCAAGCACGCCACGTTAGTTAAAGCATTTCTTTCTCGTCCTAAGTGTTCGTGGTTGAGTGCGGTTTGTTGAAAGTACGTGAGCGCTCGCGGTGGACTGCGGTCCGTGGGTTTGCCCGTTCTTCGCCAAACAAACTCCCAACCTGTTTCAGTCGACTCTGGTTTCCCAGCGCATATCTGAGGTCTTTGCTGAGGGACTGACAGAGTTGTGATATAGTTGCGCGTGTATTCTGCACGTTTTTTTTTTTGGCGATTTCGGAGCTAACGCATATGGACTGAAGACTGTGAATTTGTGTGGTGTAGAGTGCTGAGTGGTATATTAAAATTTGACCTCAGTTCGCTGCCACGCGTCTGCGTTCTGAGTAGCTGGGTATTGCTGCAGTATTCATGAATTGAATAGTATTACTGTAGATAATAGTCCAAAGAATATTTCAAAGAATAGCGTCAAGAGCGAGTTGTAGTATCCAAGCAGGTCTGATTCGTTGATCTGCGCCGGCGTAGATGATCAGCAGAAAATGTACTTGACCTGTCATATTCCTTCACTTTCATATTCTTATAATCAATGAAAAAATACATATCTGACATGAATCTTCGTATTATATATCGAATTGTATTTGCTCCCTAATAGCAGGTTGCTGAATCTGAACCGAATCCATATTCAAAAAGGCGCAACACTTCACCACACCCACAACCACTCTCCACGAACACTCATAAACAAAAAAAACATACCAAATAAAATCAAACAAGCAGAACAATCCAAATAGCACGTCTTAACCCAAACGTATGCGTCGTAAATCAGGGAAAGAAAGAACGAAAGTGTGGGTTGAATCAGGAGAAATTTTGACGTGCGAATCATCGATCTCTAATTAAAATGCGGCTCGTATCTGAGTCTTAAATGGCTATTGGATGTTGATAAACCAGCTTATTTTAGACG
Organism: [Lipomyces] yamanashiensis; assembly: GCA_030572775.1. Taxonomy (NCBI): domain Eukaryota; kingdom Fungi; phylum Ascomycota; class Lipomycetes; order Lipomycetales; family Lipomycetaceae; genus Myxozyma; species [Lipomyces] yamanashiensis. The sequence continues at coordinate 45,999 of JAJMBS010000039.1, forward strand.
AGTTGGAGGAGTTATGGAGTTATTTGTTTGATATTTTTATTCTGCGATTTTTTGTGATTTTTTTAGTATATGTGACCCGTTTATGATACAACAATTGCTACAGTTAATCGATGAAGATACTTCATGGCAAATACAGTAGTGAACTCACTCCTCTTCCAATGACTCTATCTCACCCGGAAACACCAGCTTATTCTGTCTACGCACCTCATCACAAGTCTTCATCATGTAAATCGTATCCTCCATCGGATGCACTTCACTTTCCAATTTGCCGTCTCGAACACAGCGAGCTACTTCGTCAGCTTCCCAAAACATTCCTTGGCCAGGGATCGGAAAATCGTAAACGATGGGTTCACCGTCCCCTTCAGGTTTGAAGATAATCTTCTCTGGACGATTACAAGTTCCGGGAAGCATTAGCATTCCTTTATCTCCCTCTACACGAACATTACAGTCAAGCGGACCCGTGAGATCGAGAGACGCGGTCGCGATTGAGATGATACCTGGTTTATCCCAGACTTGGATGATTGCGATCTGTTCGTCGACGCCGGTTTCTTTATGTTTGAGCGCTGAAGAGGCTGTTGAGGATGGTGGGCTTTTGTTGTTGGTCGGATTGTGGTAGCAGACTGCGTTGACCCAGAACAACGAGTAGACGCCGATATCCAACAACGCACCCCCAGCCAAACTTGGATTAAAGAGCCTGTGTTCAGGTGGATTATTACCATTCTTGAACGAAAGGTCGACGTCGATGCGGTAGATCTTGCCAAGCACTTTCTCTTTAAAGAGCAAAGCCTCAAATTTGCGCATCAGTGGGAAGAAACGCGTCCACATCGCTTCCATGATAAAGACATTGTTCTCTTTAGCTACCTGAAGGATACGTTCAGCCTGCGCGGAATTGACGGTGAAAGCTTTCTCGCAAAGAACGTGTTTTCCAGCCTTGAGCGCAGCAATGACGAGTTTGTAGTGATGACTATGCGGTGTTCCAATGTACACAATCTCAACCTCATTGTCGGCGAGCACAGATTCGTAGTCGCCGTAACATTTGACCCCATCAACACCAGGCGCCCATTCTGCCACGAATTCCCGGGCTTTGTCGAGAGAACGGGAGCCAACGGCGACGAGCTTGTGAGCAATATCAGTTACGTCGCGGTCAGCAGGATTGCAAATGAGATCACCGACGAAAAGTTCACAGATCTGTAGTCAATTAGAAACGAACATGAAGATAACGATAAGAGCTGCGTACCCAGCCTGTAGCGATAACACCCCATTTTGCAGTGTAGACCATTATAGATATAGTAAGTCTTGAATGATCAGATCAATAACGATTGCTGTGGATATCTTGAATAAGGGATATTCAGCGTGTCGTTATCCGGTAAGCGCAGACTATGGCAGCAGCAACACACACGACTACCAACACAGTCTACTAAACCAGAATCCCTCCTGTCTCTTTATAGAATATCAAGAGAGTATGAGAGGAACATTGTTCGAGAGCGAACAGGCCGGCTATATTGAACGCTCTTATGTTCCTGGATGTACCCCGGATTGCTTAGGTGGAGAAACATCCGCGGCTGGCTGGCGGCTTTTCCCCGCCAGCCGAGCCGAGCATAAAACAGAATCCGGGGAAGAGCGGAAGAACAAGGATTATGGATTAGAATAGGTTTGATATTGGTGGAGATAATGAGTTTAATTGATTATTGAAGATGATTCTATTCACTTCTTCTTCGTGCTGTCTTTCACCTCGACCCAGGTCTTCTTTACGCCATGCCGCTCGAGCACCTCAACCGCAGCCTTTCCCTGCGGTCCCTGAACAAGCACTTCCAGCTTTCCCTGTCCACCTCCGGAAGTACCTTCAAGCGACCTGTTCACCGTCGTTGAGCTGGCACACTCCGTTCGCAGCTCATTCGCCAGCTCAGCAACATCAAACCGGTATGTTTCCAAGTTCGTGATCCGTGTCACCTTATGTCCTTGCTTCATCGTTATCAGCAGCTGAATCTTCGGCGGCGCACCTTTATTAAACTTCCCACCCGCTCGCTCATCTTCTTCATCGCGCAGGATCTGGTAATATGGTGAGCACGCGCCGCGAAACGCGTCTATAACGGCCTCGCGCGACAACTTGGCCGGTTTCTTGCCCGCCGGCAAGATCGTAGAAATCACTGGGTTCAGCTCGATTTCTCTCGGATTCTTCTTATCCACTAGTTCTTCTTTGGTGATGTAGTCAATCACTATCGCACGGAGATCAGACGCGGTGTAGTTAACTCCCGAGCCAGCTCGTTTGCCGACGGCTTCTGCGATGACTTTTGCTTTATCGCGAATCTGGTAGTACTCTTTCAACGTCAGCTTTGTCGGGTTTACACTGTTATTTTTGATAGACTCTGATCCATCCCCATTCTTTGTAGATTTCTTGCCGCCGCCAGCAGCGGTTTTGAACGGCTTGAACTGCTTCAAGAGAGCATGATTTGACCCAGCAACGCTCATAATCGTAACATCGCCTCCTTTCTCTTTAATCTTGACAAGCCCTTCTTTTTCCATCGCTTTCAGGAACTTTGCCGCTTTCTTCCAGCTCGTCTGTTTTAACTGGACGGATGCGAAATAAACTGGTAAATGCCGTAAAAGTTGAGCTGATATGAACGTCGACGATGGTTGTGGGAATGTTAAAGGTAGCGAACCGGTGCGAAATTCAAAAAGTGTTAGAAGAATTGCTTGCCGGAATGCTTCGTCTACTTCTTCGGTGAAGGGAGCGTCGTAGGCTGTGGGCTCTTCTGGTTCTGGTTGTATTTCTGGCAGAGCTATCGCGATCTCGGCTACAGATGCTGCCACTTCATCTACTTCTTCTTGAGCAGTTATCACAGTCTCTGTTTGAGCAGATTGCTCCTCGGTCGCGTCCTTTTCCTCGACGACTTCAATCTTGGGAACTACTAACGACAGCTCCATCGGCACTGTAATCTTACCCTTCACCGGCAACTCATCTCCATAACACTGCATCACCAAAATCGCTTTCCCATGTTGTCCAACGACTCGCGTCACGCCTTCCAGATCAATATCGCAGATTCCGACAGCGAGAGGAACTGACGGTCGTTGCTCACTGGCGATAGCCACGACCGCGCACTTTTTCACGCCAGTAGGGAACGGCGGGATAAGACCTGGTAACATCATATCTGCACCGCCACGAAGTTTCTCAATCACAGGACTCCAAGTCTGGACAATCGGTACTAAGAACGCACATTTCCACAACGTAAACACAGTAGGCACGAGTATCTCGCCTGGAAGTTTCAACCAAAGCGGTCGTCCGTCTGCTGTGCCGACATAAATCTGCCCCGCAACTCCGTTCGCCGGCGCAATGAACTTGGCGGTGAGGATGTCGGATGGGAGGAGAAGTTCTTTGGTTTCGGAGGGGAGGAGGAGAGGGTCGAGGTTGAATGAGGAGAGGACTGTGGCGAGCAGTTTGCGACGGTCAGAGGAGCGTACTGGTGATAGTGGTTTGATCTTGTAGTTGTGTTAGTATGTATAAATAAGACTACTCAAATGATCGTACATTTGGCTTTTTTCGAAACATTCTAAGTGAGTGGGATTTGAATTGTATAAAACAAAAGGTGCTGAAACCAAAGTCAAACAAAATTTGGATGAAGCGCGTCATCGCATCGCTTATGTCAGCTACGTGTCAACTACTTTCGTTTACGAATAATATTGATAAAATAATAATAATAGTATTATACGCAGAATCAAAGTCAATAATCACAGAGATGAAATACTCAGAGTTTTCAAAACAGCAAAGCAAACTATGCGCGTACTAACGCGAAGCATCATGGTTTCATAACACATCGCACTAACAGAAGGTATTCCGGGTATCATGTCCACAGGTATTCGGGGACTCGGTTAAAAAGACTCTTCAATTCTCTTTCTCATAGAAACAATGTTATTCATCCATCCAGACCACATTGACTTTTCTTGTTCTCCGCTCATTTCTAAAGTGTCGTTAGAATGCACATGTTCAGGCTGTCTTGCAGATGCTGATTTTAGAGAATCGGCAAACGAGGAGGATGTGCTATCTTGTTCATGTTCATCAAATCCTAAAAGACGCGCGACGCAGCGTGATACATTCGTCAAGTTTGTTGTGGGTAAACTGGTGTCTCGTTCCAGGTATCGAGCGTATGGATTTGCTGATTCGACAAATGAACGGATTGGAGCGGATTTGGGTAATAACTTAGGAAGCTGAAATGCCACTGGCTATCAGAAGTCGTGGAAGTATTAATCGAAAAAAAGTTACCAACATCTAAACCACTCTTCAAGTTCTGCGCAGTAGCCACCGCCGAGTCAGACATAACAGAAACCCTATTTGTAGCGAAAACCTGCTCTAAAAAGTTGTTGCATGGCATAGAGGTTTCATGGACTGGAGAATTGCAGGGTACCTCGTGCTCAGGAGGTATGTCTTGGGCGACAACAAAACTCGAGGAAACTGAGATATCGCAGGATTGCTTGAACTCTGCGGAATTCGGAATGATATATTCACATTCTGCAGTCTCTGCTTCTTCAGCAAGATTAACATCGACTGCTTGGCTACTTACCCGAGTAATGACAGAAGGATCAATAACCAAGTCGGATACATCATCACCCACTTTCTCCTGTACAGACAACTCCGAGTCACTTTCAGACCCGCCATGCGTCAAAATATCCTCAATCAAAGCAGGGCTAACAGCCACTCCAGTACGCTGAGAGTCCACAGGCTTGGGTGCTGGAATAATAGGAAGGTCGTACTCTGCGTTGAGGACGCTGTAATCCTGCAGCTCCGAAGAGTGGCCTGTTGAAGTACTCTGCACTAGTTCTCCTGTGGTGACTACAGCCGGTAAAGAAACGACTTCCGTCGGAATATCAAGCTCTTTTGCGATTTTCATAGCCTCGTCATGCGTCTTGACAAATTGAGCAATAAAGACAACATCAGCGGCTAGCATGACCAATTCTTCCTGCGTTTTCTTCCGACACCCGCATAACAAAGTCAGTCGCTCGACAGTCGAACGATTTGTATCGTCTCTGAAGAGTCGTATAAGCTTGTAATTGGATTTTTCCATGTTGATGCAGGGGAGAGTCGAGTTTGTGGAGGGGGAGAGGAGGAGTGAGTTGCGTCGTGTAGAGGGGAAGTTTTCGAAAGTCGATATTAAACAGCAACCATGAGAGGCGGGAGGTAGCGGATCTCCAACGTGGAAAAGTTTTTCTGCGATGCAGAGTTAAAGATATTCGGAGAGGTATGTGAAGTTCCAAAGGTAGAAAGGTCAAAAGAAGCAAGTTCAGACGCAAGAATCTCTCGCATTCCTTCCGTTGCATCCCCATTTGTAGCAGATTCACATATAGCAGAAAACGACTTTGCTAGTTTATGTCTGCTTTTAGAAAACAAGTTTCGAAAGAAGGCTCTGACTCTGGATGGTTGGATAGGCGCAGGCTGCACGAGTTCTAGTTCAGACATTTCAGACGCAGCTTTCTAAAGACAGTGAGAGACAAACAACATACACAACGACGAGTAAATACAGTATGTAATCTCCTGAGACTCCCAGAGAACGTCATATTCGATGCTCAGCACAAACTTTGAAGCAGTCAGGTGTAGTCCCGACGGAATCCAAATCCAGAGTTAACGCGTTTAAGTTTCTATGACGAAATCTGTGTCACGTGATGGCGCGTCAGGTGTTGAGCGCCCGATCGAGGTTGATTGAGTGTCAATGCTGATCGATGAAGATACTGGAAGAAGAAGGAGTTTAAAGAGTTGCTGGGTGTTTGATTGAGAAAGATAGTTTTGGATACGAATAGTTCGATTGAGAAGGGAATTGTGTTTTGTAGATGTCTGGAATCAGCTTTGGACTGACGCTGCTCGATATTGATCCCGCGCTGGTGAGTGCGTGGTCACGCCAGCTCGAAGCTCAGCTACCACGGACACGAGTGCGCTCAGACAGATATCCGGTCGTGGTAGAGTCATCGCTGAAGGATTACAGCGGGAGATTTGACTGTATTGTGTCGCCGGGGAACTCGTTTGCGCGGATGGACGGCGGGTTTGATTTACTGATTTCGCGGTTCTTTAGTGAAGGTCGCGCTGCAGAAGGAGGGATGGAGGAGAAAGAGGTGATGGCTGATGTGATGAGGTATGTGCAGAGCGGGCATTATCGTCGGTGGAAAGGGCTGCAGCCGGTCGGGAGTTGTTATCTGATTGATATGCTGCCGTGGATGGCGAAGGGAGACGAGGCCGGTGCTGCGTGGAACCGGTTTGGATGCCGGTACATTGCGCATTCGCCGACGATGCGGGTGCCTTCTGCGTTGTGGAGGGAGGAGATTGTGTTTGAATGTATGTGGTCGATGTTGAATGAGATCTACAATCACAATGAGTCGATCGATGAGAGGAGTCCTGATGGCGAGGGATCTACGGGCGAAGCAGCAGCGCAGAAGATCAAACAAGTGGTAGTCACAGGACTCGGGACAGGTACGGGTGGTCTGGATCGAGAGAAGTGTGCGAGGCTGATGGTGACTGCGTATGTTGACTTTGTAGGTGCTGTTGAGGGAGGTGAAGGTGGTGAAGTGTGGGGATGGAATACTGCGATGGAGTGGGATAAGAGGATATCAGCAGCTGCGAAGAGGTCATGATGTATATAGTATATTGAATATAGTCTAGCAGATATAGATACAAGTGCATATATATATATAGAGTACAGGCAATGGAGAGATGCAGACAGTACACATACACACATACGCACATACACACATACACACAGACAGAGTACACAGTACACAGTACACATACAATACGCAGTACACACAGCATACAATATATAGAGATGATTATCTATCTTCTCTGTCTGATCACTTGATCGCTGCCCACTTTGCGCTTGACTGCGCTTGACTCAACTCTTCTTTTTTGTGCGCTAGACTCAACTCAGCTCAATTCAGCCCAGAACTCCGGCTGTTTCACTCTTTCAAGCACAATTAAACTAAACAACTTTGTCGCCGAAGAACCAACCGTGGACAGTCACTCCAACACGTGCTGATAATCACACTCCGAAGCACGCAGTTTCCAGCACAGCACAGTACAACACGGCACACACAGTACAGTATACACACATACAAAACACAGTACACTACACAACACATCTGTGCACTCCGCACTCGCCACTTGCTTCCGTCGGACAATCGCTCGGATCTGTTGGATCTGCTGGCTTTCTTGACTGATCTTCGCCTTCGAGTTCACTACTCTTTTAACACTGGTACTCTTTTGGTACTCAATGCACCTTTCTTAGTCACTACTACTACCGCACTATCATCTCCACATTAACTACATGAAATATGCTTTTCCATCACCGCAAACACGCTCATGCCATCACACACCACACCCGAAGACGATCTTAACCGTCCCCGATAGTCGCACTCACTCGTCCTTTTTTTCTCCACACACTTCACCTTCTTCTCTTCTGTGCTTCGTTTTCGTCTTTCTTTCGTTGATCTTGTCTTCTCCTTGTTTGCCGCTCTTTTTTTTGCCGCTTACTCTCATCTCCTCGTCTCATCCTCCTCCATTCTCTTCTCGCTTCGCCACACCCTCCTCCTACTCCTCACCACTTCAAGGAGATGGCACGTCTCTTCTCATTATACACGTCTTTTATCGATAAATAACTGCTTCTGCATCACCTACAAATGCCGCTGCACATGCGCAGCTTGATTGGCGGCCTCTCAAAGCCTGCTTCCGCCGCCTCCATCCCAGCAACCTCCTCCGACCCTGTCGCATCCTCTTCCACTACCACCACCGTCCATCTCGTGGCTTCGCCTGTCTCGAAAGCCACTCGCTCGCTCGACGACCTGGTGGTTTCTGTCATGGAAAAGTCTTTGAGTCCTGGTCCTCCTCGCGATCCTCAGTTCACCCAGCAACCTGAATCTTCACAATATTCCTTAAAAGTACGTATCTGATCACTCGTACCCTTCGCAAGCTAACACACACAGGATCCATCCATGGCAGCAGTAACATCTCCGCGAAGAGCAAAACGCGCCAGCGTCGACGTCCACGAACCATCTCCACGAATGCATCCTCAGTTTGCAGAGCAAAACGCGAGAATGAGGCAAAATCGAATGCACGCTTCGCCGTCTCTTGTGCGACGAACTACAGAAAATACACCAGCATCAACATCACAAGTTAGAGAATCACAAATAAATACATCTAGAGAGCCATCAGAGCCACCGCAACCTACATCCAGCACAGTCACTCCAACAACCGAATCCGCACGACCAAGCAGAGAAAGCTCGTCCTGGGTCTCATCTCGTCGCAAAGTTCTACCCCGAAACTTCTTTGACTGCGAATTCTCAGACTTGCTTAATCTCATCTCTTCCATGCTGGCCGAACTCATCAAACTAAACGACTCCCTCCCTCTCGTGCAATCTCAACTCACCAGGTTCCATTCACGCGCTCCTCCAGGTATCTCACACCGCGACTACCTCCACCGTCTCATCCGTTTCTGCTCGCTAGAAAAGTCAACCCTGCTCAGTATGGTATTTTACATCGACTTACTCTGCGCCGCTTTCTCGTCTTTCACAATCTCCTCGCTCACCGTCCACCGCTTCCTCATCACAGCCGCAACAGTAGCAAGCAAAGGTCTCTGCGACAGTTTTTGCACAAACACCCACTACGCAAAAGTCGGCGGTGTCTCGCTTGCCGAACTAAACTTACTCGAGGTCGAGTTTCTTGTCAGAGTTGGATGGCGAATTGTCCCCGCTGTCAAGACATTGGATGAATACTACCGGCGGATGGTTGCCCGCATGGAGGATACATATGTCCTTGAGGAAGGCGTTACCGAGAGTGAATCTAAAAGTGATGATGCTGCCGAGGAATAGTCGCAATGATAGAGGTGGTTTGTTTTATAGGGAATACCAAAAGGATGGGCTTTGCTTGCTTTGCTAGTTTGATTTATGTTATGTTTTGGCATTTGGGAGTTTGCTTTGTTTATGTTACAAGCTGTACTGTGAGCTTAGTCTCTGTATTTATTAGTATATAATCCTAGATCTGTATGCCGTTGTTACTTTGAATACAATGAGCGTACAATACGACAGCTGCAGTAAGTACAATAAAGTTTGAAGATATGCGGCAAAACAAGCGACTCCCCGCAAATCATTGCCACTCTGGCTTTAATCTTTCACCACCCTCGCTACTCGCCACTACAGCAGAAACCAGCACTGAAGACTGCTTCGTAGAGTCCTCTCTTTCACCAGCAAAATGATATCAGAAGAGGATTTGCTGCCGTTTTTGCGCAGTCTGGACAGTACTACGCAGCTGGATGCATTGAGACTGCTGAAGAACTCGGTCATTGGCCACGCAGAGCAGAAGGAATTATATCTCGAGCGCGGGGTACTCGATGAGCTGCTTCGGATCATCAGCGGCGACCGCGATGGGGTTTGCGACGAGGTTTCGAGGCAGTGTATGGTTCAAGCTGGTATTGTGCTTGGAAGTCTTGCACATAGTATGTATCTCTCTGTTTTTTTCTGGAGTTTAGACTAACTGGCGCAGGCGAGCCAGAAATCTCCGAGGCTTTGTACACTCCCAACACCATCGCGACAATCATCGCGACTTTGAAGCCAAGTTCACCTCCACAGCTTTTACTGCCTTTATTAAAGACACTTACTATTCTTCTAACCGCACGGCCACCGACGCAGGCTCTTGTGGCGGTATATCCTGCTCTTCCGGGAGTGCTTGCAAGCCTGCTCGAGCACTATTCTCGGTCGATGCCGTTGAAAGGCGTCAACTGCTCGATTGTCACCCAGCTATGCGGACTGATCCCAGTTATCGCTCCAAATCACATAAATTCTCAGAATATTCTGAGTGATTCTCTGGCAATGCCACTGAGCCAGGTGTTGCATGATATGCTTCTCTGCGTGACCGAGCCGCTGTCGCAAGCCGATACAAGGCTTCTTTCGTCTTTGATCCTAGCTCTGTCATGTATGATGACTCCCTCGACCGCTTTACAAATATCACAAGCTTCTCGCGAATTCTCGATGCTTCTAGTCCGTTTACTACGCACCCGCGACGCGACAACCCGGTTAGCAGCCTGCTCGCTCATCACCGCGCTCTACACCGCCGCCGAGCCCGAGGTCGTCGACCACGTCACGCGTGCTCCGCAAAACCCCGAAATAGCAATGCTGCTCGTGCCGACGCTGATGAAGTTGCTCGATGATGCGTTGGCTATGGACGATGGACGCGGATGTAATCCGCTTGTGTTGCACACGCTTGCGGTCGTGTGTCGCGAAGGCGGTGATATTGCGGATTGTTGCGTCGAAGTAGGTCTGATCAAAAAAGTTGTCAAGATCATCGCGCATGTGACTCCGAGTACTCAATCTGCTTTACAGATCAGTAAAGTCGATAGCAAGTTACTGGCTGGCGGTTTACTCTGTCTATCAGCGCTGGGATTGCATAAAGAGGAATACCGTAAGGCGATTATTGACGCTAACGCGCTCGCCGTCGTCGTTGCCGTGATGTCGATCGAGAACGCACCACCCGTGCGCGAAATAAAGATTGCGGCGTGTAACGTGCTCAGGACATTGAGTAGGAGCGTGGTGTTGCTTAGGACGTCGTTGGTCGAGAGTGGGATTGTTGGAGGGGTAGTTGATTTGTTGGGTGATGTTGCGTCGACGAAGACTTCGCAGAAGGAGATTAACGAAAGTGAGCCGCCAGCCTTTTCAAAGTCGATGCGGCAACTACTCGAAGCTGCTTCAGACGAGAACACAATCCACGCCTCTCGTAATGACCCCGACAGAAGAAAATCTCAGATAGAGTACACAGACTCAGACAATGACGAAAGTCTCGAGGTGCAAACCGCCGCCATGGCGGCTGTGTGCAACCTAGTGATTGACTTTTCACCCCTTCGAAAAGCGATCCTCGATCAGGGTATTCTCCCTTTGATTGTCGCCGGTGCGCGGTCGCCATACGTGCCTCTTCGTCTGAATGCTGTCTGGGCACTCAAACATATGGCGTACGGCGACGATATGGAGACCAAAGGGCTTGTGTTACGAGAATTTGGATTCCCGCTGCTAATGAAGTTATGTAATGATCCAGAGATACAAGTACAAGAGCAGGCGCTTGGGTTTATCCGCAATCTGACTGCGAGGAGCGATAATTACATTGACAAGCTGTTTGAGAGCGTCGGCGTCGACGCCTTGTTTGAGATGTTCGATTCTAAGCTTTGTATGCATCCTACGACAGACAATAGCAACAAGGATGACGATAAAAGCGAAACGTTACTGACTACGGTCCCGTTTTACACTGAGATTGTGATTGCGGTTTCGTATATTTTAGTGCATATTGCCGCCGGATACGACCATCACCGCCAAACAATTCTGAACCACGAATCCGTGCTGAAGAAAGTGATTATGTTGATGGCGCACGAGCACTTTGACGTACGTTTAGCCTCGTTATGGATTATCCTGAACCTAACGTGGATTGAGGAGCATCCTCGCGCTAGCGTTGGCGATGATTTGATGATGTCGGTCGATGATGTTGCAGCGGGTTCTGGCGACGAGACTGGTGTGGGATCATCTGCGCCGACACAGGCGTATTATTTTGAGGTATACAAGAAACGAGCATTGACCCTAATCCGATTAGGCGTGCGTGACCGTCTCGCGACGCTCAAGAACGACCGTGTGCTTGACGTCCGCGAAAAGACGAAAACCGCAATCTACCAACTCGACAGCTTAACCGGTGAGTTTTCCGAGATGATGGATACCGACAGTCATGGTGCTGGTGCCGGAAGAGGGAGTGAGGAGGATGAGCTTGGTGTGGAGGTGATGGATGTTGATAATGTGTCTGTTGTGAGGAATGCGTATATGTATACTGATCCTTCGGTGACGAGTGCTGCCGAGTAGCATGTGTGGTTTTTTTTGGAAGTGCAACTGTTGAATTACATTGTTTCGGCGTGTCTGGTTTGCTATTTTTTCATTTTATAACAAAATTAGATATGTTTTTGTTTGTTGAATGTGTTTTTGATTGATGATGCGTCGCGACGCCGTAAAAGCCACTCGCCGGTGAAGCCACGCAGTTCGTCGGAGCCGACGCTGGCCGACCCTTGAACTGTCCGTTTTCTTGTCTTCTGAGTTGATATGTGAATATGATATCTTTGTATGCATTTAGGCATGATTGCTGTATTTTTCGTATTATGTCTCGGGCGAGAGCCGCGCGGGGATGCCTTCAAGGCTTATTGATCACTTTTTGATCCTTCTTGATCGCTTTACTGGAGGTATTTAATGCTTGGAAGAGTCAGTTGAATAGTCTGCAATTGCCTATAGGCATCTCAATCACTCCTTAAGGCGGCAAATACTGTACTATGATCCGAGGAACTCTTCGCGCTCCAGCAGGATCAGCACGAACAACCATCCGCAAGCAGATGAGCACAAAAGCAAATGGACTCACACCTCCGTTCGACTTTGAATCTGCTACCAGAAAAGTCAAGATTGCGCAGGATTTATGGAATACTCGGTACTTATCTCTAATAAGAATCGACTGGAGCAGATGCTAATACTTGTGTTGTCTAGTGATCCGGTCAAAGTAGCAGCAGCGTATACCCCGGACTCACTCTGGCGCAACCGCACGACTTTCGTCCAAGGCACTTCCGAAATTGAGCAATTCCTGACCGACAAATGGGCTAAAGAGCAAGGCTACAGACTTCGCAAAGAGCTCTTTACGTACATGGGAAACGAGATCGCGGTGAATTTCTGGTATGAATGGTATGATACCACTGGGCAGTGGTTTCGGACTTATGGTCTTGAACATTGGACTTTTGCAGAGAATGGGAAGATGGAGAAGAGGTGAGTTTTAGCTCTTTATTAGGTAGTTAAGAAGACTGCTAATATCTTGGATTATAGACAAATGTGTGGAAATGATCTTGCAATCAAGGACGACGAACGTTGGTTTCCGGAAGCTGTAGCTGATGTTAACTCTGTCATTCTTCCTGAGGTTTAATCATAAGAACAATCATTGTTTGGAATTGGCTACAATTGAGATTATCCTTGTAATGTATTGATCAGTGACACCGGGTCATTATAATATTATTGAGTTGGGATCGATACTGCTGAGCAGCCAGAACCTCAACGCCTTTACTTATTGAAATACTATTTGAATACGTATTATCTTCATCTTCTTACCATCAATTAATAATAGGCTAATTAATTCGTATCGCAATTGCAGTCTAATCCTCTCTTAACCGAGACTCAAACATCACATGATCACAATAAAATAAATTGAGTGACACAATGGCGACTGAGAAACCGTTTGTCAGGGTGGAATTCAGCTGTATTTTCAGATATATCAATTGTTTGTGACGAGTATCAGATCCTTTCTTTTTGTGGAATCAAATATATTGAAAGAAACGAGGATCAGCACAGAGATTGAATAATTTTGAATGGGAAATTTTGAATAAAGGGATACGTAACGAGGAGATCGATGCGGTCCACAACTTTATGATCTTTGATACACTCTCTTGATTTCGTCTTTCTTCGCGGGGTAAACATTATATTGACTGAGAATATGTCTGGTTTACAAAATAACGGGATACTTCCGCGTGGGTTTGGCGGAGGAGCAGGATTCCCGATGGTTGGAGCACATAATGCCCATATGAGCGCATTCTCACAACAACTTCCCCTTCCACAACTGTCACATCAGCAAACATCTCTGCAACAGCAACAGCAACAGCAACAGCAACAGCAACAACAACAACAGAATCAGCAGGCGGGAGGAGTCCATACGCCGCAAATGGCGCATCAGGCAACGCATGTTGGCGGATTACAGCCTAGCTTGCAAAGCGCGGGAGGGATGCTTGCGAGTCCGCAGGTTTCGAGTTTGGCGGGTACGTTGATTCGAGAAGTGTGGAAATCGAATTTTGAACAGGAGATGCATGTGTTGAGAGAACTGGTTGAGCGGTATAATTATATTTCGTTGGTACGTATTCTTGTCTCTCATTTGTGAAGTAGATGTGTTAACGGGAGTGAAATCACAGGACTCTGAGTTCCCTGGAATCATCGCGCGACCAATCGGCTCTTTCAAGACTACGACAGACTATCATTATCAGACTCTTCGTTGTAATGTAGATTTATTACATGTCGTGCAGCTTGGTATCACTTTTGCGGACGAGCATGGGAATCATCCTGAGGGACTGCCGAGTACGTGGCAGTTCAACTTTCGGTTTAGTTTACGGTATGTCCATTTGCAGATTTACGGGGTGTAGGGCAGAGCTAATGATAAATAGGGAGGAGATGTATTCATCTGATTCAATCGATGTGATGACCAAATCTGGCATCGACTTTAAAAAGCACGACGAATTCGGCATCGAACCATTTGCATTTGCAGAACTATTTATTAGCAGCGGACTTGTTCTCGACGACTCTGTTAGATGGATCAGTTACCATTCAGGCTATGATTTTGGATATCTGATTTCGATGATGATGAGCACCCCACTTCCTGAGGAAGAAGAAGAGTTTTTGAATCTAGTCAAGCTGTTCTTCCCAAGTCTTTACGATGTCAAGTATATGCTTCGCAGCGCCACCTCTAAGAACGTCAAAGGCGGTCTTCAAGAGCTTGCAGATGAATTGAGAATCCTCAGAGTTGGACCGGCACACCAAGCCGGCAGCGAGGCACTCTTGACAAATTCGTGTTTCTTTGAGTTGCTCAAGTATACATCTGAGGGATCTGAGGAGGCGTATGCGAACCAGATATGGGGTTTAGTTGCCTGATTTGGGTGAAGAGTGGGTGCATATATAGTTCATTTGATGTATGATTAGCTTTTTTAATTGTATAAAGTCTTATGTTATGATCTTATAGTCGTTTATATATTGTTAAACAGTATTAGATTGTAATTGTAGAAATAAGTGTAATCACACGAATCACAAATCACAAACTCCTTTCAGGGTTTCCATCAAACCAGCTTTGTTCAACACACTTTTGTTCACATCAGAAGGGTCCAAAAACACGGTAATCTGGTTGTTTTTGCCTGTTCTTTTGATTCTTTTTTGTTGTTTTGTTGTTGTTAGTGTTTTTTTTTTCGTTGATCTTTTTTGTGAGTTGTGCAGTTCGGATTCTGAACGACCGGAATATCAGTTTGACAAACACAACCGTGTGCAAAGTACGTGAGCTTTTATACCACTGATTTGGGTGTGCGAATAGAATACAAAGAGCAGGTTCTATTGTGTTGATACTGTGTTTGCTCGGAGGTCAGAATACATCATGGCGACAGACAGGAGAAACCAGAGTCCAGGCGGCAACAGCTACCAGCCACAACGACACCGCGGAAGCAGCGCTTCTTCATCCTCCGAAGGCCGTCAATACTCGCCTCATTCAGGCGGGCAATCATTAGACTGGGTTGTTGGGTTGAAGGTGAAGGTGACGACGACGCTTGATGATGAAGTTACGGGATCGGTGTATACCTATTGTACCTTGAGTAACACGCTTGCGATTATGGAGGACGAGACGCCGAATGCAAAGAAATCAGAGTTGAAGAACTTTAGAATCTTGAAAGCGTCTTTTATCAAAGATATCACTGTTGTCGGACGGAAAGAAGAAGACCAAACCGTGGCAGATCAACTCGCCGTCCAGCAGCAGCAGCAGCAGCAGTCAAATGGCAGCAAGCCCCCTTCCTCGTTCGCAAAAGTGCAGCCATTAATCGGACCAGTACAAATCGGCAGTGTGGTGCAAAAGATGAATTCGGCGGCTAGAGCGGTTGGACAGTCGCTTGCGCAGAAAGGTGTCGGTGTTACGCAGGAGGCGCAGGATCTGTTTGATTCTTTGGCAAAGACGTATGCGTTGTTCTGTTCTATATATTTCATGAAAGTGGATTGCTAATGATGGCGTTCCTGTCTAGACTACCGATCCGATGGGTCAACAAGTCGATTTTGGTGCTGGACGAGGTCGTGATTGATCCTCCTTACACAGCTGAGTCATGCCATGCCGAGACACTATCTCCTGCTTTGGCGAGAATAAAGATCGTGGTATGTATATCTTTTTATTCGTATTCAGTATATTGTACTAAGCAGTAATATTTAGGTTGACGGAGAGAGAAAACGGCAAGACGCAGCTCGCAAGACGAAGACAGCTACAACCGATAACGAGCGCAAAGGCGGCTAAATTTACAAAGAAATACTCATTTGCGATCTTTTAATTCGAAAGTTGTATCTAAAAGCATTGATTTGTTCTCGATCTGGTTGTGATGTGTCGTCAAGATTCTGGACGTACTATCGATATCACCGGATTTGCATATAAAATTTGCTATTTGTTTTCTATTTATCTTGTGTGTTTTGTGTATGCGTGTATAATCTATCAAAGATGTTGTATTTATGTTATCGCTGGAGTTTAGTATTTTTGACGTGTAATGATATTCTATATTACCAGGTCTTTTAAATATTTGAGAATTGCAGTAAATGTATACAAATAACAAACAGAAATATATGTGTATATTATGGACAGTATACAATTACTATCCAGTTCACTAAATCATAATGATAATGATTGGGATTAGAGTAGAAATGTAAATAGGTTGAGTCAAGTGCGGCGGTAGCGATGAGCAGAAGTTTCAGTCGCTGCGGATTGATTTTCCTGCTTCAAATCCACAAAACAATGGTAAGCACAATAACCAGATCCGAAATCTCTATCAAAAATAACAGAATGATACATACTAACGAGGAATAGACCGACGAGGAAGATGAGATCAGGAAGTTCTTACCGACTGGGTTTGGCAAGCAGACTGGAACTCATGACTTTGAAGCGCAGTATACGAAGAGTATAAGAGCGGACTATGCTGCGAGGTTGAAGAAGAAACAGGAGAAAGAAGAGGAGGATTCTGATGATGATGATGATGATGATGATGAGATTGAGGAGTTGCCTATATCGCATGAGCTGCTGTTGAAAGAACACACAAAGGTATGCCCGTTAATATTAAGCAGATCTTTGTACTAACACAACCCAGACAGTCTCCGCTCTCGACATTGATCCAGCAGGCGTCCGTTTATCATCTGGCGCCTACGACTTTGACCTTGATCTCTGGGACTTCAATGGCATGAACCCGGCCTTTCAACGGCCGTTTCGATCTTTAGAACCCTCGGAGTCGCATTTGATTCGCGACGCGCGGTTTTCTTTGAATGGCGAGTTTTTGCTAGTTATTCCGAGTTCGAGTCAAGCAAAGATCTTTACTAGAGATGGTGTTGAAGTGTATGTTTTTTGTTTATGCTTGAAGCAGGATAGCGCTAACTTGATAGATCTGAATTTACTCGTGGTGATATGTACATCCGCGACATGAACAACACCTCAGGCCACATCGCAGAGCTCACCTCCGGAAAATGGCATCCAACAGATTCAACTACATTTGCTACATGTTCGTTAGATTCTACGATTCGGATCTGGGACTCAAATATCCGTCGCACGCAGTCTCATGTTATAGTGATTAAACCAAAGTCAGTCAAGCATGCACGACCTCATGTATCAGCTATTGCATGGAAAGCGGATGATGGACGGTACATAGCCGCTGCAGCGAACGATGGGAGTTTAGGATACTGGAGCACAACTGGACCGTATAACCGTCCCGTGGCAACAATCGCGGAGGCCCATGTGCCGATGTCATGGACTTCCGGACTCGAGTACGCGAACGACGGTACGACGCTGGTTAGTCGTGGAGGAGACGGCACGGTAAAATTGTGGGATACAAGGAATTTCAAGAAACCGCTGATGAGTAGGTCCGGGCTCGTGAATACGGTTACGGAAACGAGTGTTGGGTTTAGTCCTGATCAGAGATATATCATCACGGGAACGTCAGCGACGCCGGACGAGCCGGCTGGAAAACTCCACATTCTTGATAAATCAGATCTGAGTACAATCACCGCTCTTGAATTCACCGTACCAGATCAAGACGGGAAGAAAGACTCGTCATCGACTAAACCGGTCTCGGTAGTCAGGAGTGTCTGGCATCCCAAGCTCAACCAAATAGCAGTTGGAACATCTACAGGTGCTGTTCACGTCTTATTCTCACGCGAACAGTCGACTAAAGGCGCAAAACTCGTGCTTGAGAAAGCACCTAAAGTGCGCCATGTCGACGACGACGTCACAGCCGACATCGACCTCGTCGCGGCCTCATCCACACTTGGAACTGGCGGGGGACCGAGTGGTGGCGGCAGCAGCAGTAAGAAGAAGAAAGATGCGATGAAGCCTGAGATTCCGCTGGGACGGAGGATGCATGGTGAGATTGGGGTGATTAATGAGTTTGAGGATGAGGAGGATAAGAAGAACAAGCGGAGGCGGTATGCATAGATATATATATATTGTATAGTATTCAATTACAAAGCGATTATTCTCTAATAACTACTTAAACACTACTTTCATAAACACATTATTCTCGAATACCAGGAATAAGTAATCAGAAAAGGTAGACCTGAACAAGGTGCGTAGACAAGCAAGGCGTGTGTTCGCACTCGGTAAGATTTATCCAAATCACCAACCAAGTATAGAACTTTACTACTGAGTGTAAGATTTAACCAAATAATTGTGAAGAACAATATATTACTTGATAAACAAAACACCCAGTTTGCTCCTTGTCCCTTTCAACTAGCCGGGAGACAAGGCTTCCTTTTATATCCAGAATTAGGTACACACGAATACTAGCAAATCTTCGTAACCACCTTAGCATAGCTAACAAGAATCGCATGGCCTTCTCCTGCATGAACAAATATAGATAAAACACAATATCAACTACTCCTCCTTCACAATCTTCCTACCGTACCTCTCACAAGCCTCATCGTCCAGCTCAAGTACTGTAGGGTCTTAGTTCCTTACTCAACTTCAGCGGTCGGCTCACCAAGTCACCGTTGGGTCACAAGTCACATCATCTGTACAAGAAAAGTACACAAGGCGATGCGATGACGTCACGTATCGATCTGGGAGGACGATTCAATCGCTGGCGATAAAGAACATCATCACCAAAACATTTACAGTGGCAATCTAGAAGATATATAGCTGTCCAGTATTTCTTGAACATATATTGTATATCAGCTACATACAAGCTACTCCTACAAAGTCAAGTACACAGCGAACATGCGCATCAACGACCGTCTGCTCTTCTTCTACCTGGTTTCTCTCGCCACAATCGTGGTTGCTATTGCGCTGACGGTGACCTCGATTGCGACTCCGCACTGGCTGACGTCTGTGTCGTATCCTGAGGATGCGGAGGGTGTGCCGGCGAGGATCACGTATGGACTGCATCAGAAGTGTTCGTCGTAAGTGGCTATGATCTGTGATAATCGTGTACATATCTGACTGTGAGATACAGAGTGACAGGGCAATGCCTTCGTTTTCCAGACCAGGAATGCGCATATGGTGACCGCCAATTCTGCACCAGCTGGCGCACAACCTCGTTCATGATGTGGATGTCCCTCGTCTTACTCGGCCCTGTCGTTGTATCCTACATCACACTCACGATCTCGACCCGCCAGACGCGCGAAGCAGGCTGGAAACTCATCAGTCTTCTGCTCTTCCTCATCATGACCGTCCAGATCGTCGCAATGGCCGCCGTAGTTTATATGCTTGGTCACGACCACAATCTACGCGATCGTAGCTGGCAGTTAGGAATTTCCTGGGCGGCCGCGACTAGTTCGTGGATCGTGGTCTTTGCCTTGTTGGTTGCGACGCTGGTCGTCGGGTGGAAAACCGTTCCGCAGTATTCGCAGATTCCGTCGTATATGTCGGAGCTTGAACATCGACCGCATCATGTCAGGAGATTGTCAGTGTCGAGCAATTGGCTCATGTGATGGAACAACTGGGAAGTGAGTGAGAGTACGCGCGCTGAGCGCTGAAGGCGTATAGGGAATAGCAATATAATAACAAGATACGGCAGGAATAATGATAATACTAAAAATACATTAGTTTGATTAATGATACAGCCATCACCGCTTAGATCGTTTACTCTGTCGTAAATCATCGGGTAAATCATCATCGCCAAACTCAAACGCATATGCTCCTTTCACCTTGCCTCTAGCTGATGTCGCGCCTTTGGCGACATGCCGTTTCCGTATTTCGGGACTACTATCGTCTCTGAGATCGGCTTTAGCGGTTTGCTTGGAAGACGGAAACGTAGGCAGAAGACTAGGATCGAGAGCGAGCGGAGACTCGGAGAAGTACTCATGCCGGAGTGCTTCACGGGCTGATATTCGACGAGCAGGATCATACGTGAGCAAATCATTCACGAATTCGGTTGTGATAGTTGACTGTCCTGCTAGTACTTTATTCAACGTGTTTGGACGCATTGAAGTTAGTCTGAACGAGCGGGATAAAGGAAGAGTTCGGAAACCTGGCCAGATTCGATCGTTGGGCGCACCGAGGAGGTTGACTATCCTATCGATCTGTTCTTTTTCTGTTGCGCCGGGGAGTAATGGGTTTCGAAGGATTAGTTCACCCATGATACACCCTGCTGACCATAGATCTACTGCGGATGTATAGGATTTAGCGCCAAAAAGAAGCTCGGGGGAGCGATACCAGATCGTGACCACAGACGGTGTCATTGGCCGATCAACGTACGCCCGCGCAAGACCAAAATCGGCTAAACAAGTCAGAAAACTGTGAGATATAGTGTATTTGAAATTCATACCAATTTTTAAAAGTCCTGATGAGGTGAGGAGTAAATTTGACATTTTGATGTCGCGATGGATTATGCCCCGACTGTGAATATATTCCAAGCCTTCTAAAAGCTGCTTCATCAAGCATTTGACTGCACTATATCAATAATAGTTCCAAAACTTCAAAATAAAACGCACCTTCGCTGACGGTGAACTTAGCAGCAGAGTAGTCTATAAGATCAGCAAGATCCTGTACAGTATCAGTATTTGACAACACACACTCAAGTACATCAACATACATGCTGCGCATACTCCATCACCATATAAATCTCATCAAGCTGATCAACAGCAACAGCTACATCAAGCACCCCTATAATATTTTTATGTCTGATGGATCTTAGTAGAGACATTTCGCGGAGAGCTGTGTTTGGGATGCCATCGCGTTTGCCGTCTGCGAAGATGCGGACTGCTTTGAGTGCGACTATTGATTTATCGCGACGATCAATTGCTCGACTTTTGCTTGTTAGTTTGTTCAAGAGAATATGAAGAGTAGACGCACTGAACGACTCCGTAAGCTAGAAAAATGAGCAGTTAGAAGAAACAAAGGACTATTAGAAGAAGACAGGATTTCCGGAGAACAACATACTTCCTTCGCCCAATTGATTCAGTTTCTCAAAATTATCGACAGAAGTGCAAGCTCCTGCAAAAATCAATCGTGTTTATGCTATAATTCATCAACTTCGTCATTTCTACAGTCAAGAATAACAGTTCTTGACTGCTTGACGGGGTCTTTCAAGCATACCTAAAAATCCTTTAGACTCGTCTTTTTCTATTGGTTTGTTTGTGATTGTCAGCAATGCTGGAATTGACTCTGAGTCTGTCATCTTTTCTCTTCCAAGCAATTCGCAATTCTCAATTCTCAGTTTGCTCAGATATTCTTTGATCAATATAATACAGTATCCAATACTCTCGGAAGAGCTTGTTTAAACCGAACCCGAATCCGAATGCGAAAAGCCCTGACCCACAGCGCCCCTGATTAGGATAAACACGAACACGAGACGCCTGACAATCTACAACAAAAACGCACTCTGTTCCCGGATATCAGCAACTGTGTTTTGATTCTAAACTGAAGTATTTTTATAGCAGTTTTTGATTAGATATACCGCAATTACAGATTATTGTTTAGAATACTGTAATAACTAGAAAGAACATGGCCGCAGACAACACCGCTGCGGAGCCGTTGCTCGCGAACACTGCTAATGCGCAGCCCAAGAAAGAGCTGAATCCGAAGACCACCCACGTCGAGTTCAGCGGAGTTCCGGGTGCTCTGGGAATTTCTATCGGACTGCCTATTTTGATTTATGTGTTGTATTATGCGATTGAGGGACCGCTTGCATTTGAGGACGTCGCGAACGTGTTTGATGTCGAGGCGTTGGCGGTGTATTTGCTCTGGTTCTTTGGCCTCGTTGGACTTTTCTACATTGTGCCTGGCAGAGTCATGGAGGGAACTACTCTACGCGACGGAACTACTCTGATGTACAAGATGAACGGTATTAACTCTTTGAATTGAAATTGTGTGTTTGAGGAAGAAGACTAACAACGTAGGCCTCAACTGCTTTCTCGTGGTCATCGCCCTGCTCATCGCCCGCGGATTCATCACCCACGGCGACCTCCCCGAACTCGTCTTCGTCTCTGAGCACATGCTCGGTCTCATCACCTCCTCTATTGGCTTCTCCTTTGTTCTCGCTTTCTTCGTGTACTTCAAGTCCTTTGTCAAGCCCGGCAAGACTATCCTCGCGTACGGTGGAAACACTGGAAAGCCCATTTTCGACTGGTTCATTGGTCGTGAGCTCAATCCGCGTCTGGGCATGTTTGATATCAAGTTCTTTTGCGAACTCAGACCTGGTTTGTTTTTATGGTCGATCATCAACGCTGCGATGGCGCACGCACAATATCGCAAGTTTGGATATATCACTGACTCGATGATTGTCCTCAACATCTTCCAGTTTATCTACGTTATCGACTCAGCTGTCCTCGA